>MU183684.1:53657-68117 GCA_016904865.1 Pissodes strobi | reverse complement strand
AGATGTTGGCATTAGTGTCATCACAATAAACGAACATTTTTATGCTCCTAACCCTCATCTAAAGAGTGCCCAGGTCCATTGAAAAGTCCTCCAATTTAGACATAAAAACCTTATTAATATTACCCCCCATTCCCAATAAATGGAGCTTCATTGAAACAAACTGTGAATTTACTGTATCAAAGACAAGTGTGAAGTCATAAAGCAAAACCAAGACATGCTCGTTTGTGTCCATACAGTCAAAGACGTATTGTATACGTTGCCTCCCTGTGGAGAGATCATTACGGATACCGTGTTGGCTAGAAAAGAAGACATTATGAGCGTTAAATAAATTTTTCGATCTCTCATAAATGTTTTTTTCTAAAATGTTCAACATTCTATGGAGTGCGATAGGATATAGCTTTCTATATTGATTCATTCTCTCTTTTTAGAGATCGGTTTAATTTCTGCTTTCTCAGATAATGCGGAAAAGTGCCTTGCTCAACGGTTGGCAGATTTAAAGAAAGCTCCTCTGCACACTATTTGACTAGGGCAACAGGAATATCATCAAGGCCTGAGGAACTAATGATTTTTGACACTTCAGACGGGGTAGTAGGTAAGAGAGAGAATCCGGAACAACCTCCCACAAGTGCATGAGACAGTAAGTCGGCCACCAAAATGTCTATCCAATTTACCTTTAACAACGCCACACCAATATGCTTTCCATAGTCATTTGCAATTTTCTTCCCATCTGGAATATTTTATTTGACACATTTAATTATGCTATTATGGCATTTTGTTTATTGCTGAATTCATTTATAAGGTCTCAGCCAGCCTTTGCCTTTTTTTCTGCCAGGTTATAATTTCGGACGCTTCGTTTGCATTCCTTGTACTTTCAGGGAGCATCAACATTGCGCGTCGCTTTTCTTAATTAATTTAGACTTTCTAATTCTCGTTTGTGCCTTAGGAGCTCATCAGAAAACTTTATTTTTGCAAACTCTAGGTGCCCTTTTCCGTGCTT
Source organism: Pissodes strobi (assembly GCA_016904865.1). Lineage (NCBI taxonomy): Eukaryota > Metazoa > Arthropoda > Insecta > Coleoptera > Curculionidae > Pissodes > Pissodes strobi. The sequence goes on along the minus strand of MU183684.1, from coordinate 67,120 downwards.
CAAAGGAAAGCCAACATTAAAGCATGTGAGGGGCAATGGTGGTGTTGTGTCATCTGACTTTAAAGACTGTAAGCATGGGGTACCACAGGGCTCGGTATTCGGTCCCCTGCTTTTCATTTTATACATTAATGACTTGGCAGCTCTCAATCTCAGAGGTAAGCTTACACTTTTTGCGGGTGACACTTCAATCTGTTGGTCTGGGCATGATGCAATTGTCTTGCAAGATAATATAAACAAGGATCTACTTACATTGAAACGTTGGTTTGATCTAAACAAACTCGCTTTAAACACTTTAAAAACGAAGTACATGATTTTTCCCAACAACTTCTCTCCCAGAATGGCTGTGAATATTGATGGTGCAGATGTTCAGAGGATAGGTAAATATAAGTTCCTGGGACTAGTGGTTGATCAACATCTAAAATGGGAACTGCATATCAATAAGGTGGCCAAATCTTTATCATCAACCATTTTTGCAATTAGATTGACGGCCCAGGAGCTTAACAACCCTATTATAACCAAGGAGGTGTACCATGCACTTTTTGAATTCCACCTAAGATATGGGGTAATCTTTTATGGGTATTGTGTAGCCTCCAGGTTAAATGTTCTATTTCTCTTGCAGAAAAGAGGCATAAGGGTTCTATCTGGTGCTGATTATCGTGAACATTGTAAGCCCTTTTTTCAGCATCTAAAAATTTGTACAGTTTATGATTTGATTCTTTTCGAAACATTCTGCTATTGTCATTCTGGTGATTGCGAGATAAGAGGTAACATTCATTCTTATCGCACACGGTCTAGGCAACATCTTCAACTTCCCCAATCCCGTATCACCCTGACTAGACTTACGGGCTTTCATTATGGCAAATTGTTGTATAACTTAATACCTTTACAAATTAGAAATTTGAGCACACAAAAATTCAAGCAAACAGTAAAAAAGATTTTATTGAAATTTGCAAATTATTCATTTTCAGAGTTTTTGAATGACTCTTTACCCCTGATGCAAGAACTTTATGTGGAAAGTCCATAATGTTGAAATGGATGGTTGGCGTTAGGTTAAGAGTTGGATAGTTAGTGTTGTTGAGTTAATGGCAACGTAATGGCTGTGCTGTGGTATTTTGGTTAGGACATAGGATTGTTAAATATGTGTTGGTTAGGACATAGGATTGTAAATCTTTTTAATTTTAAAACTCTGTAAATTGTACAGCTGTATACTTTTCAATAAACTTTTGACTTTGACTTTGAAATGACATTTTCTTTATTGCTGAGTTCATTTATAAGGTTTCAGCCAGCTTTTGCTTTATTTTCTGCCAGGTTATAATTTCGGACGCTTTGTTTGCATTCCTTGTACTTTAAGGGAACATCAACATTGCGCGTCGCTTTTCTTAATCAATTTAGACTTTCTATTTCTCGTTTCAGTCTTAACAGCACAACAGAAAACTTTATTTTTGCAAATTCTGGGTGCCTTTTTCCATGCTTCAAAGGAAAGGCAACATTAAAGCATGATAAGAAATAACCAAAATAGATAGAGAACATTCTGTCCACGTTTGATAGATCAAAGCTTCCCGCATAAAGGAACTAAATCTATATTTGAATTGAGCCACATTGTTTTTATTAAGAGATCCGAATGAAGCATTGATAGAAGCTGAGTTCTTAGGCAAAAATCCATCCTAAAGTTCATCATCTGGCCATAATGATCTACAATACCGGACTCAAAGATAATTCGAATCTTCTTTCTAATATGTCTGTTGCCTCACTGTACTTGCATTTAGCGTGCACGTACACGTATATTTGCCATGTGGTATTCAGACCGTTTAGTTATTTGACCTTTTACAATTTTGGCATTTTAAAATTATTCTAGCAAAACAACAGCGTCAGTATAGTTCTTAAATTATATTTATGGTATGTAAAGTCCATAATATTCAGTAATGTCTTCCCAACATGGAGAATTACGTACACTGGTATTTTTTACTATTAATAATAATAATAATTGTAGGTTATGCTATGTAACTCATTATTATCTTCATACAAATTAACGCATTGTTATTATTAATCTCGCGGCCAATTCATTATTTTTAAGATTAATTGCGACAACTCATTGAAGATCCCAGCAGATATTCACATCCTACTAATTATAACGAAAATGTCAAGAGAACAAAATTGGGCAAGCTGCTTGTTTTCATTATGGTGTTTGATTGTTCTAGTTGGTTTTCTTAGAAAGTATAATATACTAATAAAGTATAGGAAGTAAGTAGTTTCATGTGAAACCGCTGTTTGTTTACTGATATTGGTGTACCACATAAATTATCATTTCTTATGTAGTGGCTCATACTCATACTGCTTGGTGAATTAGATATTTTTTTCTAAATCAAAAATTTAGTCAGTCGAGGCATCATTTGGAGCATTTTTCCAATTATCTACGACAGTGAGTAAAAGATTGCTTTGCGATAGCTGCATTTCCAGAAGTGCTACTTCATTTAATTATTTCTATTTTGAATAAAGATTCAAACTGCGCTGAATATGATTTAAATCTGTTGTTCTTATCGGTCATAATCATCACTAACCGTCCAAATTTTCCAATATTCTTTAGAAACTCATTAGCCCTTCCTGTTGTTTGCCGATTGTAATATTGTTGTAACACTTCCAAACGGAAAATGATTTTTTCAAGCTACTTTTTAGCGGATTAAATAAATGAAAAGTGACTTTTTTTGTAATCCAAGTATTCAGAACTGGAACAAGATTTCATTTAACAAAGTAATTACTTTGGACATCTGCGACAAGAGTGCAATAATTTGCCTAATTGAGTTAAAAAGCCATTAAACAGATGTAAGTGTCTAATTACTTACTGAACAGATTCGCTTTTAACACTAGTTAAATAGGCATTACATAGTTATTAGTATGATCTCTGCATATGCTGAAGATATGCTATGCAATTTTAGTAATTGCATTCACTTTCTTTATTGCTATAGCCGAATGATGCATTACATTAGTTGGTTCAATGTAATTTTCTAGGTGGCAGACATATTATTTTTAATAACTTTAGTATAAATTATTTGTTATTGAAATATACCCTAACACAATCGCAGTAAATGATGAAAATGGCCACCATCAGCTTCATTACAAACACTAAACCTTCTTCGCAAACATCCCTTCACTGAGACAATTATGCGGATTTTGCTGAATTATGACAAACGTCATTTGAATTCCTCGCTGGACTTTTGTATACAAACTCCCTTATAAGTTTCCAGAAATGGAAGTCCAATGGATTGAGGTCACGGTAGCGAGGTAGCCAACATGCTGGACCACCGCGACCAATACAATGATGACCATGTGTTTCCATAAGGTACTCCCTATCAAGTGCTGCCAAGATGGGCCGGTGCTACATCATGTTGAAATCTCACTCTCTAAGCCCCGGTAAATCATTCTTAAGAAATCTAAATAGGACACGTGATATTTGGCAGAATAACAGGACTTATTACAATGGTTTGAAATAGCTTAACAAAGGTATTATTTTTTTAAACGATTATAGGCCTTTAAAAGGTGAAGTGTATTTTAAATGTTGGGAAAATAATTAAAATTTAAATCCGTTCGTTCCATCTCTTCTAGATTCTGATCTTCCTTGGTGTCTCTTGTGGCTAAAATTTGCTTACGAAGGTTTTAAGGTGCCCGTTTATGCCTGAAAATACTCAGAAGATTACTTTTCACTTCTTGTCAATGCTAAATTATTGTGAGGTGAAGAATTGCTGCAAAAAGGCCAAAATATAAACATTAATGAAATTTTGTTTTTCATTATTCATTTATTCATATATACACTTGTTAAAATAATAATAAATTATTAATTTAAGTAACTTGCCTATGAGCACTTTAATTGAATCCATTACATAAAATAATTTACTGTTCAAAATACTGTTACTCAACAATTCATCTTAACATCCTGCAGTTGTACTTGATAGGCGGAAAAGAAGCGAATAATTAAGAAAGTTTTTTTAAAATTATTGCAATTCCAACGAGAGTAGTTTGTAGACAGTAATTAAAATTATAAATATGTAACAGATAATTGTCGGATACTGAATCTCAATGAACTTTAATAACTTTAAACATCCGATTCGGAACAATGCACTATATCATTTAAACGGTGTAACTGTTACTAGCTGAAATGAGTGGTTTTGGTTTACAATAATGGATTCCTATTTTGTCTGAAAGTTATTATAAATCAAACTGATGTAAATTCACAGTACAGTTAAAAAAAATAAGGGACATTTTAGAGACAATAATTATCCCGTACAGATGGTGCACAATGGTGCACAATTCCATAAACACAAATGCTTCAAAAAATAACTCGCCCAGTTAGTATAGAAGCACTGAAGATCTAATAAACTAGGCTTATCAAGAAAGGGGTTTAAATTTGCTTCGACCATTTCACGACTAATTTAAGTGACCATCAAGAAAACTGAAGCTCTGCAGATGACTGTCTTCGCTATGCTCATACATATTGCTGATGTAGCCTTTAAAAGTAAATTGATGCTCTCAATGTGGGTATTTCAAACTGAACTGAAATGACAAGAGCAATGAAGGATATGGTTTAGAGGGTGCTTTCACAACCTACTGGTACCTGCAGAGACAAAATTCTAAATAAATAATCTGTAATATTGGCTATAAAATTCCAAGTGATTAAGTTTTAAAAACGAATGGAGCTTGACGCTGTCTTTAATGATTTACTAAATAATATAATATGCAGACCAGTTATAATCTAAGGCCAATCCGGTAACACGAAAAGAAAGAAACAGGTCGTTTATCTACGAGAAGATTGGCAGAGAAGCTAACGGAAGTGTAATTAATCCTGGAAGGAATGTGTCTGGAATGATTTAGACGAAGGATTAAATTGACCTTTGATCTGCAGCAGCTGGATTTGGCCATCTTTCTATTAGTAGGTAGTATCTACAAAATTTGTAGAATTAGCCATTCCATGATATTATTAATGTTGATCGCAGTATCCAGAAAAATACTGTGTATCTAATAAATGGATTAAATATAAACAGTTTTGGATGAAAGGTATCTATACATTGGAGATATCATTTCAAAATAAATGCCAAATATGGAAATAATATATTTTCAGATTTTTTTTCTTAACACTATTGAAGAGAAAAGTCAATATTTTTTTCTTCTTGCCTCATTAATGATTGAGCCTTTGCTGTGATACAACGTATTACTCAATTATATATATCCGGTTCTAATAACGCCTTCTGACCGTGATATAGTTTGTCTTCCTCATTTTCTTCTCTCTCTCGGAGCGTCCTTTCAAGTGCTTTTTTGGAAATCTTTCTTCGCTCATTTGTTTTATATTTTATTAATTGTTGTCTTCCCTGTCTTTTATAATTATTTTATTTGCTTTCATCTGCCTCCTAATATCTGCATTTTTATTTGCTTTCTCCTAGATCGTCTTGTTTCTCCTTGCTATTAATTTTTTTTCTTCCTCTGGCAGAAGGCAGCAGGAAAATCTAGGAAGGACTACATAAGATAAGAAGACAGGAAGCCATACGTAATTAGGTACAGGTTTTAATATAGCGTTGTGTAATTTTCATTTATTTCCGTTCTTATATCATTTTGCCTTAGTACCAAGTTTAAAGCCCCTGTCACTCTTTCTTCTCTTGTAATTCTATTTTATTCCTAGATATATATCTCCTTTTCCAGATTTTATTTTCTTGTCGCTCTATATTCAGATTTCCAACCAGTCATCTTCTTGTACAGATATATTCAGGCTTTCTTATATTAAATTGCAAGCCTCGTTGCAATCCTTTAGTCAATTAGAGACCATTCGATATCCTAGTTCCTGTTTTTATTTATGATCTGAGTCTCTATTAACCTTTGAAAGTAGTGTGACGTTTATGTTGTTTTTGTGTAAAAATTCAATAGTTTGGTCACAGTACTTCGTACTGGGCTAGGCTCAGAAGCGTAGCCATGTTTTGGGGACGGAAGGAGCAGGTGGATAAAAGGAGGCAGTGGCAAATTTTTTAGGGCTCCGTTGGGGCGTATAATTATTGTTGTGAAGGGGTGGGGGGGATTGTAGGTAAAAACTATGGGTAATTGCGTATATCGCATCTACATCTCAATAAAATTAACGTTTTTCATATGTTATAAGTTAAAAATTTAATAAAACCCATTGTATACGAGTTTGTACTGAGCTGTCATATTGCTAGGCGCAGTGGCGTAGCCAGCTTTCGCAGTCGCTCCCTTGGCTACGCCACTGGTGAGGCAAAAAAGCGGTCTATTGCAGATATACTAGGCTTTGAAGCCACTTTGTTCGGTTAAGTGTTTCTATCTCGATCCAGGCTCTTTATTTAAGTATTTGTTAGAACGTATTAATTCCATTTTTTATTGGCCCTCCAAGAATAACTTCTGAACCCGGAGAACGCCCTTTTTACAGTAATATCGTAGTTTTTTTTTAATCCCCTTTATGCCAAAACTTACCGGTGCTACATGAATTTTTTCGTGAACTTTTGACGATTTTATTGATTTAATGTTATTTTTTTTCTTCTATGTAATCTCATGATATTCTCCTGATTTTTGCAATGATATTCTTCGTATATTCCTTTAACACTTTATCATAAAATCAGCTAAGTGTATCAGTTATGGTTCTATCTCGATCGTTATTTTACTTTTCGTTGCTGCCTTCTTCATGTCTATACATGAAGAAGGCATCATTAACCATCTTTCTTTCCAGGCTCTACATTTTGGTATTTGTTAGAACTTATTAATTCCCTTTTTAGTGGCCGTCCAGGATTAACTTCTGGACCCGGAGAGCACCCTTTTTTACAGTAATAACGTGGTTTTTTTAGTACGCTTTATTCCAATAATTACCGGTTCTGCATGAATTTTTTTCATGAGCTTTTTAGCAATTTCATTGACTTTAATGCTATTTATTTTCTTTTTTGAGCAAAATTACTTAAGACGAGCCACACTTGGCATCGACCCCCTCCGATTTGGCTGATTTTTTGTGGACATGTTGTCCACCTAGAGGGTAGTCAAAAGCCAAAATATTAGGTCCTGCAAAAATTTATTGGCTAAACTGTAGCCATTTTTCGTTTTCTTTCTCACATTTTTTACTTGAATTTGGGTATTTTCGATTACGCAGAGGATTTTTGTACTAAGTGGTTGAAATTTGGTTATCTAGTGTAAAATTGACCAAGGAACAAGAATATGGCCACAGATTTGACCTACGACAAGTATCTCCAAAAATATTAGTCAAAAAGCCTCAAAATGTACCAAAAAAGTCCCAAATCTTGGGGACATATTCAAAAAATCTTTTCCTATAGAGAAAGAACCAGCAAATCAAATGAGCACATAACCAGATTTTTGGGACGAACCGTTTAGAAATTGCGCGGCTTCAAAGTTGGAGGATTTTGTTTTCTTTAAAAAATCTCAATTTTTGATCTCGTGGGACAATGTCCAACCTACAGGACTATTTTGCGATGTACCTCTCCTACCTGGGACGCTTGGTACGAACAGCAGGAGGCGACAGAAAGTAACAAACGTACGCTGTACTGCAGCGCAGCGCCCTTAGCGGGAGTTCCAGGAGAGTTCAGGGTAGGCAAACCTACCAAGCATGCGCGCTGGATAATTCTACCAGGGGGCTTCGGCTGCTGGCGTCCGGCGCTGTGCTGGGCACGGGTGGGGTCCTTTTTCTCTCCTCCCTCCAACTTCACCCGCCCTACTGTCTCTCCCGTCCAGTCTCCTCTAACGTAGTTGACCAGGTGGAATCAGATGTTTTGACTGCCTACTAGGCGTCGTGAGGTACATTACCAATCTCCAAGTTTCGAGCCTTTGTACCTCTTCTGCGGTCAGGGGTGTTTCTGGGGTATAGAGTGGCCGTCTAAATAGTGTATTGATATTTTTTAATGAATGAGATACATGAGGTTTTTGTTAAAGCAATAAAATTTATTTTTATATTAAACAAAATAATATCAGCCTTTAATGGGGTCTTCTCAAAATTCTCAGAGTGCGTACATTTTGTCCACTTCAGAGTAAGCCAAATACATTTTGTTAAGCTTCTCTTCAAGTGCTACTCCACAAAGCATATGTAGAAGTGGAATTATTGCAGTTTTCATGTCTTTTGGCTAATTTAGCTCCTTGGCTGGCAGATTTGGCATCAGGAGTGACACATCCACTTCTGATTCGTCGCTGCAGACGTCGGTGACCATTGTAATGTATGTTTTTTGCCAGCCGAACAACAACATACATTCCACTGCAAACACTCAAAGTTTCGTATGGTCTGTGGGCCTTGGTGAGGGCATCATTTAAAGAAGGCGCATCATACTCGTCGACCAGTGAGAGGAGACTGGACGGGAGGACATTTTCCTATGAGATCAAAAATTGAGATATTTGGAAGGAAACAAAAACCTCCAACTTTGTAGCCGCGCAATTTTTGAACGGTTCTTCCTAAAATACTGGTTGTGTGCTCATTTGATTTGCTGGTTCTTTCTCTACAAGATGACTGCCTCGTATAGTCAAAGAAAAGATTTTTTAACATTTCCCCAAGATTTGGGACTTTTGTGGTAAATTTGAGGAGATTTTGGCCAGTATTTTTGTCGTAGGTAAAATCTGTGGCCATATTCTTGTTCCTTGGTCAAATTAACACTAGGTAACTGATTTTCAGCTACTTAGTACAAAGAAACCTCTGAGTAATCGAAAAAACCCAAATTCAAGTCAAAAATGTGAAAAAGCGAAAAATTTGCACTTATTACATAAATATGTAATTTTATGAGGATTCTCCCGATTTTTGCTACTTGTAATGGATTTTGCTAGAGACTGTGTTAAATTTACTAACTGCGTCTTTCTTTTGTGTTTATTTGCTGATATTTTATGTTTAACCTTTGGCAATACTTGTTTATCTGCTTTCATGTCTTGCAGTTCATAATTTTTTTCTTTTTGCTTATTTATTTTAATACCAATGCTTCTTTGGCTGCTGAGTGAAGTTGCTTATTTCACGATCAAATATATTCTTGAGGAAGCTGTTGATCTAATCTTTGTTTTTATCGGGCCCCTTTTAAATTTGATATGTCTTACTGTGGAGTTTCAGTAACAGGTAATTTTTTTTCGATGTCCTCTTGCTTACGGTGGTGTTTATTGTTTTTGTTTATGGGTAGTATTGCTCTAATTAAGATATTAAAATACCATTAAAGTGTTTGTAAGTCTTGTCATAAAATATACAGACAGTTGTCAAAATATAATCGTAGTTTATTACGAAATTTTGTAGTGATTACATATAAACATCTGACAGGCTGCTTTAAATGTAAAATTTTCACTTATAATAATAAAATGTATTTATACAATAAGAAAGAAAAATAATGAATTACAGAATCAGTGAATTAGAATTTCACTGAAGTTATGGTGCTTTTGGTGACATGCTGAAGAAAGAGGCCCGATGAACTTTCCCGAATTAAATAGTCCACAAACCTGAGACACGTCCCCAATTAGTAATACCATCAGATCTATAAGAAAAGCATAACTCCATTATGCATTGATATTGATTGGCAGTGTTAGAAGCATAGAATCTGAGAAGGTAGTATCTAATCACTACATTTCTTTTGCAGTCAATAGGCCTTTATTCTTGATTACTCTATTGGACCAACACGGAGCATAAAAATTATTGATAATTTCGGCGAATATTCGAGAACTCATCTTCTAATTCACGTATCTTGTTTGTCGAAAAAAATTTCTTTGGGTTAAAATAATTCCTTCAACGATTTGGACTCTTCAGAACTTACGTCGACGATCGTGCTCTGATAATCTCTGGTAACATCAAATGATATCTTATCTATCTAAATCTGTGGTTATCAAATATCTCTTCAACGAGCCTCCCGGACAATTTTGTTTTAAATAGCAAAATCGCCCTTTGGGTTGACGACGACAGATATTTGGGTTTAATTCTAAACAGCTAGTTTACTTGGAAACTGCAAGATGTGAGTAGAGACACAAAAACTGTTAAGTTACTTATTTTATTTAGATTTTTGTGGCGTTTCCATGTCTTAATATATTTGACCTCATCTGGGCTTAGGATACATCGGATGGACATCATTCTTTAAGAATCTGTCTTAAAAGTTTTATGAAGTACATGCCAATAAATGTAATTCCTTTCCAAATGTTGTATAATGTTGAATGCATAATGAATTATTTATATTTTTTCCTTAAAGCCTTAAGCACGTTGTAATACTGATCCGACGATAGCTAATGAACCATAAGAAGTATACCAAAAAATACTCAGACTAAGCCGATAATCGTTAATTTTATAGGTATTACTTAAGCGAGGCAATTTTGCATACCTTTCACCATTCAATCTTTAAAAGCATTGAACAGTTTTTTAATATCGAAGTTAACGTCATTGACAAGGTTCTTTTTTATAAATAATATTGAGATTATTGCTTCTTGTTGCAAAGAAATATTTGGCCGGTGAGTCTCGATTTGCAACATCACGCTTTGTTGTAAAATTATTGCGAACCAGGCCAAGTTCATTTAGATTTTGGATGATAATTATTATAAGAAAGTTCCGTGACCTAACCCGGCCGTTTGTCAATTTATAGTTGTTCTCTAGGAAGTATTTTAAATGTAAATTTACCAAGATTAATGGTAATAATGGACATAAGAGTTTAGATGGTATTTAGATCAACTTGTGTGTCAGTGGTTATAGCTTCAGATTTCCCATAATCAGTATGACCGAAAATATAAGGAGCTGATTAATAGATAAAAATTGTAGAAAACGCCATTTTACCCACAATTCACAACTAATCTTTAAAATTTAATCACCTTTGATTTTGCAAAAAAGTTTTCCACAAGGATCACAAAGGTTGACGTACATTTGTCACAATTGATGCATTTTATCCAATCTTCTGATTTACTGTTTGTTTGTAGACTTGTAAACACCACACGCGGCATTCGGTATCAGAACCATCCATATATGAACCGTTATGGCTACTCATCTGAATTTTCATCAGAAGAATCTATTCCTACCCTACGTGTATTTTTCTTAGCAGTACGAATGGAATCTTTTTTCAGTTTTAGATACTTGTACGTTTTTTTTTTCCTTCTGGATATGTTATCCGTTCGCGTAAGAACTGCAAATTTGTCTGGTAGTGGGAATATTTATTCCAATTTTCGTGTGGCCGAAAAGATCAAGATCTTCATCTACCTCCAGTTGCTGCAACCAGCTGTAGCTTGCAGTTCTGCTTGCTGATCTCTAGGTGGTTCAAGTGTGACTTCTCTTATTACCGCCTGAAAATTATTCCTTCTAAACTTAAGTTCATTATCCTCCAATGATAAATAAGCGTAACAGATGGGTTCAGTGGTACAATCCCAGTTAATTTTGGAGAAGAAACCGCAAGGCAAGTCATTCATCGAACTGAAGACGGGCGATTTTTTTCCTAGTTCTATTTAATTTTACATTATATGCATAATTGCAATTTAATATCAAAGATTTGAAGAAGACTTTGCCTAGTGGCTGCAGGAGCAGCAGTGAGATAAATGACCATCCACAATCAGTAAAACATTACCTGCTTGTTTTGTGTGGAACAAGCGGCCGCTTTAACCATGTTAAAAAAAGTGTCACTAACCCTGGAGGTATACTATTTTGAAACTCCTTTTCCATATTCTTTTCATAGAAAATGCATGCTTGAAGTAGAAAGGTACTCTCCGCATTGCAGCAGGATATAGCCGTTATGGTTTTGCCTCGCTCACCAGACGTGATGACTGCTATATTTTTAGAATCCTCTATGGAAATAACGTGTCCTGGTTTTTTTATTAAAAATATGGCCGGGCTTATTTAAAACATTAAGTTTTATACGAGTAGACTCCACGAGGAAAAAGTAACCCTACACATATTTACGTTACATTCTTTGAGACCGTGAAAGTGACACTCCTTCCTCCTTCAGACTTTCTAACAGATAAATCTGGTTCCCGCAGAAGAAATTACCGTAACCACAGATACACAGATTTGTACTCTTAGCTAATCCAGTGCCTTATAGGGTGAGGGCTCTTTTGGCCCTAAAGAGGGGAGGCAAAAGACTTGCGTCAGGGCTCCTCATAGGGCACTGTCGTTTGAATGGGCATTTGCACTTGCTGCGGATCGTAGAAGATCCGAAACGCAGGTGATACTTGGAAAATGGGGAATTGTCCACTTATGACATAGCCGACTGCTCAGCGTTGACTAGGATAAAAATAGTATATTATTTTATATGGAGGAAAAGTAACTTTTCCTCCAAATAAAATATGCTGTTTTTTCTTCAAATGTCGACAAATTAATGCAAAAAGTCTCTTTTTAATAGTAATAATAATTATTATTAAAGATAAGTGGGTTCGCAAGGCAGCTTAGACCGGTGCGGTGTCGGTGAATAGGCTCAGGTTGTTGCTATAGTAATGTAACATAAAGCTGTCAGTGGACACTGTCAACAATAATTATATTTTTAAAATTGCGTCTTCGATTGCGTTTTAATTCCATGTTGATAAGCAGTTATTGAGTAAGTTCGATTAAATAATAACCAATTTGTTCCTAAATTAGTGATTTTTAGAAATGCAGTCACACATTGAGTGATAAATACAAATTTTGGTTTAATAACTCTTGAGTTGTTGACGCTTATTTTGATGTTTGTTTGTATTGTATCTATGTTGCTATGATAACACTTTTACCTCCGCCGCGCCCGCGGAAAAGTGAAAAGTAAAGTTCCGGCGGAGGAATAACGAAACTTCACTGCCGCCTACACAGTCGAGTAATGACGGATTTACTGACGTTTGAAGAAAAAATACTTTAAAAGCTGCGTGCTGAATACGGAGGACATAAGAAAGTTTCAGCCGAGAAAGCTGCATGCCTTCGCTAGGAAAGCCTGGCTACCGGGCTGAACTCCTATGTGAGTGGGTCCACAATGGACCTCGACTGGTGTCCTACGTGCCCGCGTTTCAAATTCATTCAACTAAGAACGATCTCATCAATTGGTTTCCAACTCTACCCTAGACCAATACTGAACCCTAGTCTGGATGCTCCAGCATGACTAAAATGTCTATGTTTCTAGGTTACCACTTATGCCCGGTTTCTGAAGCAGCAGATATCTATTGTATAAAGTTATGAAGCCTATAATTACTATGGTTACAATTGTATTAACAATCGTTGTCATAGGAAATATTTGAAGAATAAAGTTATCCATTCTTTGAGAAACTGGGCATTAGTGGTACTTGGTCCGATGTTGCAAAATTAGAATACTAAGTCCATGTGCTCTAAATTATATTCCTCTTATGTTCATTAATGTATTAACTGCAGCATTTACATTGGGTGTGAGGTGTAACTTCAAGTGTGAATTCATATGTCTCCATAAAAAGAAGATCTCCTGAGATTCGCAAAGAATGTATGGATAGTCTGCCAATTGCAAATCAAAAATATATTACCTATGCCAATTATGGTGTTTGGGTGCATGTATATGTATACATAT
>MU183684.1:21028-41812 GCA_016904865.1 Pissodes strobi | reverse complement strand
TATTTTAAAATTATTCTTCTAACAGACGTTGCTCTTCGCATAAAAACCTGATTAAAATTCATCACCTTTCGAATATCACGGCCACCAACTACTGTTTTGGGTGACTCAATAACATTGTTGTAATTTGTAGTTCGCAAAATATCAAGAAAACTGCTCAGCGTAAATCCTTTTCCTCTTTTTTATTGGGTTTTGCAAAAATATCTGTGTAGGTACAATACTGAAACCGATAGTGATATATCAAACAAGGAACTCCAGCTAATAAAAATAGTTGATTTGAAGTTAGTTCTATTATGTTCCATTGTTGGGCCGAAGTAGCCACTTTCGATATAAAAATCTTTATATTCAGGGCCATCTGCAGTTTGGTTCTGTTTCTCTTTTCTGAATGATATTCGCCGATAAGCAAAATATATACGCATTGTATTGCAGTAGTTGTGGTATGCCCAAAATCACCATGATTCAAATAATTTTTCCCAAAATTACATCATTTATTGTATCCTTCTTGGCATAAGAAAATATTTTTGGAAAATTTATCACATATGTTTAGGCTTTTATACATATTGCCCTAGAACGATAAAATCTATCATACTTTCTTGAATTGAGAGTTGGTAGTCCACTATGATATTATTGCAAATCCTCTAGGATTAAAATGGATCTATGGCAATAATTTTATTCAATTCGATCGGCTAGCGAAGTTGTCATGGGTCCAAAAATTTATTTAATCATATTTTAATATACTTGTTACACATTTAAGAGCAGATATCTTCTATCCCATTTAAATCCCCTGCTGCAACTGGACTAATGGAATAGTAAGCATATACACAATATTCTATTACAACACAGCTTTTCCTCAATACCGAAACAGAATTTTTGCATGATGAATGCCGAAGGTTCCAAACCCCAACTTAATAAACATAATATTAAAAATAACTTTCTGATTTGAGCAAATGCCTTTCTAAGTATCAACTCTGCAACTATAGTTAAAATACTTTTTTTAAGGCTTTGGATTGCGTTGACCATGACATTTTCTTGCTGAAACCAGAAAACATAATATTTTCTCAAAAATGTTCAATTTATAGTCTTATTTAAGTAACAGGCAAGAAGCTAGGACCTGAGGGTTTATGTGGTGTCATTGGGGAAGAGCTTAATTAACATCGGAGATCCCAATGCTCAGTATTAGGATCCATATCAATGCCTTGTAGCTGATGTTAATGCAGTGGGCTTTGCAGCTTATACGAAGCAAGTAGTTCGTTTTATGAAAGATACAAATAGTCTGGATAAAAGGGTGGTTGAAATGAGCTTGTTGAGTGATAACCTGGATCTAAGCGACACTAAAGAGCAAAGATGTTAATTAAAAAGAAATACAAGAGGCTCTTCGTTATAGGATATCATTCCAACTGTGCGTGCAGGGATGTTTTGAGAAAAGCTTGCCATGTAATATTCCACTTCCATTTGCTTACTCTATTTTGTTATGGGAGTATTTTGAACGATGGGTGTAAACTCTGGGGCGATTTTATTTTTATGATGACTGTTGTCTAAATATAGTTCTCACTTTTCTCGCAGTGTATTCTCTAAAATCTGGCATTATCAGGTGTTGCTAGCTTCGCTTCTGAGCCCTATATTATATAATTATAATATAATTTCTAAAGAGATCTGCAATCTGCCCAGTGCTACGGATGTCATGCTGAATCACTTCTTTGGGAACGTATTAAGGCGCGTCTGCTATGGCACGCAATACTTTGTTTTGGAACCTTTGCAGAATGCTAATATTGGAGTCACTTGCAGTTCCCCAGAGTGGAATTCCATAAGTCCAAACGGGCTTAAGAATGGATTTGTATAGTAATACCTAATTGTCCAAGGACAATTTTGATTTTGAGACATCAATCTAAATGAATACCGAGATATTAAGCTTCTTCGGCTAGCGGAAGTTGACAGTTGTTAATTTTCACTGGAGTAGTGTGAAGGTCTATTTGGCGGTTTCTTGAGGCTAATATTGGATCAGTGCGGGACGCCAGAACATTAGTGTTGTTACCATATATTGCCACTGTGTAATGTATATATGAGGTATAGAATTGGACTACTGCCTTGAGGAACGCCTAAATATATATGATGTAAGTCAGTGTATTAGACTTCTTCTTTCATCAAGAAATGTCTCTCTGCTACATAGGATTTTAGCAGCTGAGAGTGAGAGTAAGGTAGAAAGAAACTTTTTTAGCTTGACTTGAATTACAGCGTGCCATACTTTGTCAAAAGCTTGAGATATAACCAGGAAAGCAGCTGAGCAATATCTTTTAGCATTTAAGTATTTGTTTATGTTGTTAATCAGTCTATGTACTCGCTCTATTGCTTCGTGCTTGTTACGGAATCCAAACTGATATAATCGGATAATTTCTCTTTCCTTTATTGTTATTTTGAGTCTCTCTACGTACATCTTCTCAAAATCTTTGGAAAACATGGGTATTAGGCTTATGGACCGATACGAAGAGATGTCTCTTTGTGGATTTTTCCTGGGGTTGAGAATCTTAATGATTTGTGCCACTTTCCAAGTGCTAGGGATATAGTTTATAGATAATATTGGATTGAATATATAATTTATTAGTATTATGCAATATCCTGAGAGTCTTTGCAAAATTTCACCAGAAATTAGATTAAATCCCGGTGCTATTTAATGTCAATTTCTGTAATTATTGTTTGCTTAAATTGTTTAGCCGTAAATTTTTTATGGAATGGTATGCTTAGGAATTCAGCTTTTTCTTTATCGTTACTAACACAGTTGTTACTATCATTTTTAATGGGCGGATTTTCTTGCATGGGCCTTTTGAGCTTTCTTGTGGCTTTCCATAGCGTGTTGGGCTCTCTAAGTGATCTAGAATTCCCCGGATTAGGTCTTTTAGCTCTTTTGCTTCCATAATTTTTAATGGGTGGGTTATGTTGTACGGAGCTTTTGAGCTTCCTTGTGGCTTTCCATAGCGTGTTAGGCTTTCTAAGTACTCTTGAATTCCCTGATCTTGGTCTTCCAGAATTAGGCCTTTCAGCGTTATCATAATTTTTAATGGGTGGGTTATGTTGTACGGGCCTTTTAATCTTCCTTGTAGCTTTTCCGACCAAGTGATCCGTAACCTCAGTCACGTGTTAGGCTTTCTAAGTATTCGAGAATTCCCTGATCTTGTTTTTACAGGATTAGGTTTTTCAGCTAAGATTTCTCTTGTTTTCTTCCGTTCTTATTTGCTGTCATTTTCTCCGCAGGTGTCCAAAATATTTAACAGAATGATCCCTCTTTTAAGATGCTTGATGAAGATTCACACTGCTGTAAAACATGCTACTTAATTCGAGCCTGTTGAAAACTGAAGAGGTGTTAAAACGGGTACCGGAGCACTGGGTAGTATTTATTTAAATATACTGCCCGAACTTGTAAAAAATATTTACGTTGGATCTTGCTATACAAAGCTTATGAAAGCAAAGTTAGAGAGATTTTGATAAACAATGCTTTCTATTCACCAGACGAGACGAGGTTCTGTCTTAACTCTTAGTTATTGTGTGCCTATAATTTGTGTAAATTTTAGAAGCGTAAATGCAATCTTATCTTAGTGAATTGTTATTAGGAATTTGATGTGTGTAAGCATTTTTAATTTACATGTGTAACATGAATAGAGAATATTCAATAAATCCAGTTTTATAATCACTTCAAAGGTTGAAGTAAAAAATATACAAATAGGAAGAAAGGAAATCCAGCCGACACAATGACTCAAAAGATCTTCGAATTAATTTATTTTCTGTTCAAAAAACCTGTAGTTTCTTAAATAGGGCGATATGGCATATTAAAGGGCCCGCCCTGTATCGGGTGGCTCAAATTCGGGTCTAGGTCTGGGGAACTCAAAAACCGTAAGAGATACAGTGTCGATCAAATTAGGCAAAAATTGCGCATTTAGGTGCCTAACAATATGCCATTTAGAAAGTTTTTAAATTCCCAGTATTTCCGTAAATATCCGAAAAAAAACGAAATATTGAAAAATAGTTTTATTTTTTCCTGGCATTATTTAAAAACAGACTTCAAATTGAATTGCGCTTTTGCATGGCCACTTTTTCCGCTCTATCCAATGGTGATATCCAGCATAGATTCCGACGTTTTGTCTTCAGAAGGTCATTATCAACTTTCTTTGAAATAGAGACCTTAATTTTTTTTCGCTTGTCAGAGGATAGTAGCTTTATTAATATGAATATGTGTTTTTAATTTTTTTTATTATTTATTTAATTTTAATTTTATTTTTTTTTACTATTTATTCAAATAGGGTTACAAATAAACGAACCTGTCTATTTAATTTTATTATTTTTTATTTTTATTAAAAATAAGGACTGCAATTTTTCACTTAACAAGAAGAAAATAAAATATTTGTATAGAATATAAAAATTTCAGAAGTAACAAACTATTTAAAATTATGCCAAAGCGAAATAAGTAATTTAAGAAAAAAATATTTAAATGAAAATAAAAAAAATAATAAAAAATCCCATATTCATGTTAATAACGCCAAAATAAATAAAACGATGTTAAAAATTTTTGTTTTTTTCCGGATATCTTCTGAAATACTCGGAATTTTTAAACTTTCTAAACGGCATATTATTAGGAACCTAAATCACCGAATATTAACTCGTAGTTAATATTCGGTGCCTAAATGCCTAATTTTGCCCTAATTTAACCGACACTGTACGTACCTCTTACGGATTTCGATATCCCCATACATAGGCTTGAATTCGAACCACCCTCAATCCAATTATTATATTATGTTATCTCAGTTAAGTTTATCACATGATATTTTATATATTTTATTTATAAAGCACTTGAAGAAAATAAACCTAGAGTGTCGTAAATTATTGTATTTGCGTGGGAAAAATGTACCATGTTTTCGTGTAATTTTTGATAAGGTTTCGATTTTCAGTCTTAAGGTCGATTCACCTTTTTTCTGCTATCGTATTGGGATTAAATTGCATGAAAACCGTGACTGGATCGGAATCGAATTGAAAAAGGGATTTAAAAAATAAAAAATGTAGTTAGATTTGTTGGTTTATGTTTAGAGATTTTGTCGGTTTTTTTTTGGTGCTATTTTCTTGCAAAATACCTCCGAAATTCCACCATTACCACCACTCAACATGGACGAAAGTCTGGCGTGAAAATCAAGTTTTATGTTTATTCGAAATAATTCGCGAAGAAAAAAAATGTGTCAATTATTTGATGGTAAACGTTAAACTGTCAGTTCAATTCGATTTCAATTTTATTTTTGTCTCTGCATGAAGACGGGGAAGAGGATTGGATCCAAAACGATTTTAAAACCTTATGAAAACCTGGTAATAATTTTAATACATATTTTTGGCTATACAAACATATTAAAAATATCTTGGAGAAATCATGAGAAAATCCGCGACTGTAATATGTAATAAGAATAAGATATAGGAAATTATTTGTTGAAACGTAATTGATATCATATATTACTTAACACTAATTATAAGAGTCTTATACTGGTGATTATGATAGATGTAATGTTATATTTCCTTCTCCATATTGCAGCAAACTCGAGGCTTTCGATTTAATATAGATGAGATCAAAATCTCACATATATTATATCGATGTTTATGCAAATTCACCTGCAAATTAATAACAACTAGGCAAATAGATGATTGTATTCATTATGTTTAATATACATAGTTAGCATGACATAAATAATTTAATTTTTATTCTGGGGTTTATTATGTTGTTGGCAGCTCGACTAGATAGGAGTACGCTGACGTAATAATAGGTTGATTAATTAAAGTCGAGGGCGAAGCATTTGGTGTGAAATTTAATAATTTCTCAGCATATTTTTACTTTCCAGCCGTACTTTCATGGGTAAATAGCAAAATTGACATATGGGAGAACTAGGTCTGTGATATTAATTTCAAATCTAAGTGTCTTTGTCTGGTTAGTAAAATAGACAAACCGAATAATGGTCGAATATTTCCATAAAAAATGCCCTTTTTTCCTGGCTAACTTCCATTCTCTAAATATTTGCTGAAATTCTAAACAATACCTATACCGACTTTTTGTCATTTTGACCTAAAACGTTTGTTAAAATCTAGTTAGAATTATTTTTTAACGTTCGTTTCAAAATTACAGACAGTAACAAAAAATGTATGGTTGATATTAAGGGCGCAAGCCAGTTCACATGCAATTATTTCCGAACGAAATCGATATGCCAGTGTGCTAGTGGCATGCCTATTATAACCAAGTTATTTAAGTTCGTAAAATACTAAATATTATTTTAACAAATGCTTATTATTGATAAATGAACAACGAAAAATGGAATTTCTTTAATGTCTATATTTTAGACCTAGAACGGTATTTTTTGCACTAATCCTTCACCTCGCAATTTAGCGTTGAAAAGTTGTAAGGATCGTACTGTGGCCATTGATATTCAAATAAGTAATTAGTGGCTCGACAGTCTCATCTAGCATACCATCAAGTTCCCAATTTTTCTCCTCTTCCATGTTCCACTCATTTACTCCACTTTTGGGAATCGACTTGCGTTAATTAATGCCTCTTGAAAAATACTCTCAAGATCTTTCGTTCTAAAAATAGTATATTTAGTTTTAGAGCCATTTCATCAACGATCAGATGTTTTGTGGAAGGAGGCTTATTAAAATTAGCGAAATTAAATTAAGTATCTCCTCTTTAATCATATCCCTTTTTATGGTATTACTTTTGAAGAGAGCCATCAGATTATATATTTTTTTTCTCCTAGAAGTCCGCGTATCCCTCGTTAACCCAAGTTTCGTCCAAATAGTAGATATTTGCATTGTCCTTCCCGAGGTCCTTCCCAATGCACTTAATTTTCTTCTTCGCCAACAAATAAATTCGTCGTTTTCCACTAAAACTGGTTTTTCGTAGAGGAAATTAATTTTTTTATAGCTCACCACAGTGTCTTTTTGCTCATAAGTGGAACCTTTCCCTCTTTTCGCACCTCAGCCATTATTTTATATATACAAGGTGTATATCTGACATGAGTCCATAGAGATTTATATTTTGATGTACATATATGAGGCAATCATAGATGAACTGAGATGGCACAGTAACAGGAAAAAGGGTTGTACATCATCTCGGTATCCTATCTGAGCCAAGATGCGAACTGCCCTCCTCTGCAGTCCAAAAATCCTGGTTGTATATGCTGAATGTACCCAGGCAAGCAAGCCCTATGTACATAAGGAGTGTACTAATACATGGTAAGCAGTCCGACAGACATCCAAGTCCACTGTCCGTACCAGATTTCTCAACACAAAAATCGAAGAGCT
Source organism: Pissodes strobi (assembly GCA_016904865.1). NCBI lineage: Eukaryota > Metazoa > Arthropoda > Insecta > Coleoptera > Curculionidae > Pissodes > Pissodes strobi. The sequence continues at coordinate 34,498 of MU183684.1, read as the reverse complement.
GATCCTTTTAGATATTACATCCCCGTGACTTTCGAAGGTTATTTTAGAATCCAGAGTGATACCCAGAAATTTTACCTCGTGATCAACTTCTTCAATGTCATAAGATCTAAGAGAGAGCACCATGTTTTTGGTCTTGTTACGATTAAGATTAAGTTTGTTAGCTGTAAATCAGTCACCTACACTTTCAAGGGATGCATTTCTACCATCAACAAGAGTGATGAGGTCTCTTTCTCTTAATAAAAAACTTGTGTCATCTGCGTATAGAGTTAGGACACAATTTGGTAAAGCAGAACTGATGTCGTTCACATATATCAGAAAGAGTAGTGGTCCCAATATGGACCCCTGAAGAACCCCATGCCGAATACCGTCCTTTCCTCCGAGAGCTCGCCCTGAAAGCATGTTACCTGCCTCCTTTCATAAAGATAATTCTGAATCAAACGGCAGCTGTGGCAGATAAGCCATAAAATTTGAGTTTTTGGAGCAGTCGAAGGCCTTGGAGAGGTCACAGAAGGTCGCGCTCACATGCTCACCCCTCTCAAAACCCTCAACTATGCCCTCACACACCCTGTTTAAGGCCATTGTGGTAAATCTGCCCCGCCTAAAACCAAACTGTTCATTTGATAACAATCCTCCAGACTCAAACTAATCCCCCAGCCGTCTTACCAGAATCGCCTCAAATATCTTTGAGAATATAGGTATAAGCGAGATTGGCCTATAGTTGGTTGCCAGGTTTGCATCACCGTTTTTTAGGATTGGTACAGCTCTGCTCAATTTAAATTGGTAATGGTATATTCCTAGTGTAATGCATTTATTGAATAACTTAGTCAGAGGACCAATCAAAACATTTTAAAGTGACTATTAAAATGGTGTTAAAGTTGTATATATCTTTGCTGTGTTTAATTTTTAAGTGATCGATAGCCAATCTAACATCATTAGGAGTTACACTTGAGAATCTAAAAGTGTTTAGGCGATGCTCAGAGTGCGACTGAGCTAGGTATACCTCGAATGGGACTGCGGAAGAGCATCCACCAGTTGGTCAGCAATTTCCACAAGAAAATGTGTTCAGCGAGTCCGGGCTGATGTTGGCAGAAACAGGGGCCCTGGACCTCCTATTGCTATTGGTGACATCCCAAGCTGCCCTTGCTGGATTATCTGCACTCCTGATATACTGAGTGTTTGCCCTTCGCTTAGCAGTTGCAATGGTATCTCTATACTCACGCCTAAACTTCCTTATTTGGAAACGAAGAAGAGGACAGCTCGACTCCCGGCCCAGTTCCTCCAGGTCTGGAAGTTCGACCCTCATCGCCCTCAGCTCATCATCAAACCAACTCACAGTGCAACCCGACTGTGCTATAGCCTCTTTTTTACCTCTGGGAAAGCTAAAATATAAGATTCAATAATAGCCTTCATAAAAAGCTCACAGATCTCCTCAAGAGGCTTTTCGGAATCCAAGAATTGCCAGTTATAGTCTTCAAGAATGTTATAAAGTTGAGTTATTGGTCTATGTAGTAGAGAGACTTGATTTTTAGGCTATATAACTATCAGATTCCAGTAATTTTTGAACACATTTCAAATATTTTTTCAACAGTATTGTTGGGTTTTGGTGTTTAAGGCATTTTTCTTCTTCCCCAGCTATCGTAGTCCACTGCTGGACATAAGCCTCCCCTTTACATTTCCATTGTTTACGATCTTGAGCCACACTCATCCACTGACTTTCGATTCTTTTTATGTCATTTCGCCATCTTGTGGGAGGTCTTCCTGCACTTCGTTTGTCGTTTCGCGGTCGCCACTCTAATAATCTCTTCGTCCACCTATCATCATTGCGTCTAGCTACATGTCCTGCATACTGCCACTTTAGTCATGACAGGGAGCACTTTACGCTTTAAACAGATCGGGATATCACTCTTGAATACTCCGTCCAGTTTACCATAGGCTGCCCATCCAAGCCCCACTCGTCTTTGTAGCTCCTGCGTTTGGTTGTCTCTGTGTATTTTTATGTCATGGCCTAGATATCTATATTCTCTTACCTCGTCGATGTTGTAACTTCCCAATGTGAGAGTCTCCCCGAGAACTAGGTTGGTCATTATCTTTGTCTTTTGTGTGTTTATTTGTAGTCCTACTACCTACATTTCTTGGGCTTCTTGTATATCGTCGGCGATTAGCACGATGTCGTCGGCAAAACGCAAGTTGTTTAATCTCTTACCGTCGATGTTTATGCCTCTTTGTCCCCATTCCAGCTGTTTGAACGCGTATTCGAGGACGGTAATAAAAAGTTTGGGTGACATCCTGTCTGCTTGCCTAACTCCACTTTCGAGTGGAAATTTAATTGTGTTTTTGTGTAACCTCACACATACTGTTGTATTTTTATATATATTGTGTATTAGTCTAGTATATCTATAGTCAATGCGGCATTGACTAAGAGCTTTGAGAATTGCGTCTGGTTCTACAGTGTCAAATGCTTTCAGGAAGTCCACGAAGATCAGAACCAACTGTCTATTATACTCCACTGTTCTTTCAATAAGAGTTTTTAAGGCCAATAGATGATCTGCAGTTACAAATCCTGCACGAAATCCTGCCTGTTCCACTGATTGGTAAAAATCAAGCTTTTTTCTAATCTGTTGGTTATTATTCTTGTGAAAAGCTTGTATACGTGAGAGAGTAAGCTGATGGGACGATAGTTGGCTATGTCTGTAGGATCTCCTTTTTTATGAAGCAGTATTATCAATACGTTGTTCCAATCCCCTGGTATGGTGGTGTTTGTTAGGCAAAGGTTAAAAAGTTCTTTGATTTTATTGATAAGAATGATACCTCCCATTTTAATTGCTTCTATCGTTATAGAATCTGTTCCTGCTGATCTATTGTTCTTCATTTGTGTTAGTGCTTTTTGAATCTCCTCGCCATCAATTTCGGGAATTTCTTCGGAACCTTGGTTTTGGTCCCCATATTTTTGGGTTGTTTCTTTAGGATCGGAATGAATGTCTGCCGTGCCCTTATACAGTTCTCTGTAAAATTCCTCTACTATTTGTGGTAACTCGGATCTGTTAGATTTTATGTTTCCTTCACTATTTTTCAGTTTTGTTATTTCGTTTTTACTAATATCTAATTTTCTCCTAAGAACCTTCATGCTTTTGTTTTCTTGTATGATTCGCTGGATTTGTTGTGTATTGTAGTATCTTATATCTTTCCTGATATTCCTTGAAATTTCTTTATTTATCTTCCTTAGTTCTGGTAAGCTCATATTGTCATCCAGCATTTTTTTCCGTTGTTCAAGCAGTCCTTTAATGTGTGAGGTGATCTTGCTTTCGCTAGTTCGTTTTGGACAGTATTTGTCGATGGCTTGACGTAGTGTATCTGTTATTATTTTGTTTGTATCGTTTATGTCTGTTATGTTATCATTATCCTGCAATGCCTGGGTAATCATGTTTTTATATCTGTCAGGGTTTTCTGGATTGTTTCTAGTTTTCTTCGTCATCAGTCTTTCTCTTTCCTTTTCTGTGTCTATTACCACTGATGCCCTGACCATACGATGGTCGCTTCCTATTGAAACTTGGTTCAACACTGTTACATCGTGGACTATCGATTTTTTATCGATTATGATGAAGTCTATCTCATTTCTTGTCTTGCCGTCGGGACTGGTCCATGTCCATTTTCTGTTAGGTTTCTTATAGAAAAAGCCATTCATCAAGTAGAGGTTGTTTTCTAGCAAGAAGTTGACCAGCTTTTCGCCTCTGGAATTTCTAGTGCCGATGCCATACTTTCCTAGTACTATTTCTGTATCCTCTGATTTTACTCCCACTTTGGAATTGAAATCCCCGCAGATTGTGTTGCAGTGTGTGGGTGTGACTTAGTGCTGTCTTAATGTTTTCGTAGAATGCTTCTACTTCTTGATCTTCATGGTCTATTGTTGGTGCATATGCTATAGTAACTTTCAGGTTATATCTAGAATTTAGTCTTAGTATCGTGTATCCTACTCTTTTTGACATGTAGTTGGTGGTGATGATGTTATCTTTGTGATTTTTCGAATTTTTCAACCTATCATCAATGCTGCATGTTATAGTTTATCTCACTTTTTGTATCCATTTTATAAATCATATTGGGAATATGGTTGATAAAAAATATAAACAAGCTGAAAGTGTGGACCACGATTTCAGATTAATTATTTTGGTACAAAAAGACCATTAAGAACTTTAGCAACACTTGGTATTATGCATAACAACTTACACCAGATAAAAAATTTCGATTCTAATCTGATACATTTAGGAGTCACTTTTAACACAATTTTCAAAACGATCCCTTGATTAGTCTATAACTACGTCTACGTCTATATATAAATTATAATAATCTATTTTCGGATTCTAGGCTTCAATTTTCTGGACCAGCCATATATTTCTTAACTCGCATCTGCAAAGTCAATTACGTTTAATGGCTGTATATCGGTTAAACAAAGCAAAAATATAGCCTAGAATTGTTCAGATCAATATATATACACAGATTATTGACCTGTTAAGTTTAAAATAATGTCAGAACACACGCAACCTATTCCATTGTTTATTTTTTGGGATGCATTTGTAAACTAGAAGTTTAGTCGATTCAGTCAGGAGTCTAATTTTAAGTCTGAATGATGTATGTTAAACTCCATAAATTTCAGTTTCTAGAGTGTTAAAAATGTGTATCGTTTATTTTTAGATGTAGCTTTGGTGATATATGAAGTGTGATTTTTCTCAAGAGCTTGGATTATCTATTCACTTAAATATAATAATGAAGGAAATACCTATGCACTTAAATAATTTCGATTGAAGATAATTGATGTCAGTATTTTACAATTTAGAATTATTATGAAAAAAGAATAATGGTTTGCAAGGCTGCCAAGTTGTTGGAGAAGTGAGAAAAGATAGAAATGCCTTATTATTTTTCTTCGATTTTCCATTTCCTTTAACTGTTGCAACAAACTATGTTGCGAAGGTGTGAAGAAGCTTTCCAGGTGGCATCAAAGCGTTTATTAAAGACTCCCACTATATTTCTAAGTAGCTTCTCGTGTCATAATTTATATGTGCTTCCGTATTATTACACATTGACTGCGTTTTCTTATTTCTTATGGGTTACCTCCTCGGTTACCTCCCAGTTATATGCCATTAATTAAAGCTAGAAGTAAGTGAACGTTGCGTGGCTTATATCGATAAGGGTACGTGCAAGAGACTTGCAGTATTCAGCATCGAACTTAGAGGATGAAATTGTATACTCACGACAGTATAATAATTATTCAGAAAATATTATGTTAATAGTTCAGGAGCTAGCCACACTTTTCATTGTCACATTTTTAAAGCCTTGATTTATCTTTTATTTTATAATAGTAATGAAACCCATCAACAAAATGAACTCCTGCTATTTCTTTGGCGGGAGAACGAGTCACAAAGGTCTGCCAATTAAAAGCTGAAATGTTTGCTATTATTTATGATTATTTCAATAAGATGTTGTATCAACCGGTCTACTCGTTCCATAGTCACATTTATGTGAAATAAATAAATATATATCAATTAATACAAATATTAAAATCTGTATTTTTGTTGTAATTTCTTTAATAAGTAAGGCAATTAAAACCGTATTCTGCCAGGTATTTGATGGGGCCTGGCGTCAGCAAGAGTAAAACTGTTATGCGCGAACATTGTACACGTGAGGCGGAGGGTTGAGCCAGTATAGGTCCGCAACTTTTCTTCGATGTTGAAGGCTATCAAGGTCTTTAGTCAACTCTGGGTCATCCACAAGAGGGACTGCTCTCCTCTGTATAGAGTCCAATTTTCTGAGTAAGTGCTTGAGTGCCGAGCTCCACTCATGGCAACAGTATTCCAGAGATGGTCTTATAGAGCTGTAAGAGCTGATGAGGTGTACACCACTTTTTTTGCTCTATAGAGTGCTCATACCTTGTGTGCTGCTGCCTTGGCGATTTTGGTGACGTGATTACGCCAAGACATGCTGTTTCTTACGTTGATGCCCAGCAAGCTTATGAATGAGGCTAGAGTCAGTGTTTGTCCCCTCATTGAGAAAGGTCCTGCGGTGTTTGTTTTTTTTTTTGAGAAGACAGTTGCTTGAGTTTTTTCTGCGTTAAACTGGACTTTGTTTTTCTCACCCCATTCCACGATGGTACTCATATTCTCATTGATGACAGCAATCTGATATTCTCGCTCGCGTTGGGAACGAGCAGCGGTCATTGGAGTCCGCGATATGAATAATGATATAAGAGTACTGTCGTCTGCAAAGCTGTAAATAGAATTGTTTGTCCTGTCTAAGAGATCGTTGGTATAGAGCAGGAACAGTGTGGAAGATAATTTACATCCTGGAGGAACTCCGGCATTGGTTTTAAATTCCTCGGAGAAATGCCAATCAATACCAACTCGGATGCTTCGATTCCTCAAGAAATTGAAAAGTTATAGTAGCAGTGCTGGCGGTAGTCCGTATGCTGCGAGTTTGCTTAACAATTCGTCATGCCACACCTTATTAAAAGCTTTCGATATGTCGAGAACCACTGCATGAAATTTCCCGTAGCTCTCGACGGCTTTGGTCCACAGGAATCAGGAGATTTCCTGTTGATCTGTGCTTGCGGAAGCCATATTGGCGATCGCTTATTCTAGATATTTTAAGAGCGGTTCGTTGATCAGTTTCCTCATGACTTTGGACATGATGGGAACCAAGGCAATTGGACGGTAGTTATTTGGAATCGTGTTTTACCTTTCTTCGAGGTTGGTTGGACCTGAGTGCATTCCCAGCTAGAAGGGAAATATGCACTTCTGTATGACAGGCAGAAAAGCCTGCATAGTTCAGCAGCATATTTCTTAAGCACTATTGCGGGAACGCCCAGTCCTGTGGCGTTTTTAGTGTCTAGGCTTTTGAGTGTTCGTCTCACATGGTCAGTGGTGGGATTGACGTCTTTGGGAAACCCTCATTGCATTGGTTCGATTACACCGGTATCTAGTCGTGATGAATATATTTCGATTTTCGGCTTTCAGATCTCGGCGCCATTTGCAGTGGGCGGCATTTTTAGCATACCGCTCTTGAGTAGTTTTTCCCAAACCATTGTTTTGCTGTTTGAGATACGTTTCATAGAAGTGGGGATGAAAGCTTCCATACCAGTAAGGATAACTTGAGTTATCTGATCAGCAAATTCAGAGGTATTTTGATTCCTAAAGCAGACATCTTTCCAAGGAAAAGAAAGATAAAATTCGCAAAGATCACGCCATTTTGCAGATTTGTAGTGTCAAACCTTTCGGGGTACCTGTGGCTCCTGTGTTTTGATAGCAAGTTTACAGGTTGCGGAGATAAGATTGTGGTCTGTTGAGCACAACGGAGGTTGGACAGTTACGGTGTAGAGGTCAGGATTAGTTATTAAGAATAGATCCAGGAGGCTCGCAAAGTCATTTTGACGCTCAGGGATTCTGATAGGTTCTTCAACCAGCTGAGTCAGTCCGTGGTTTATAGCAAAAATCTGGGCTTCTCGTCCTTCACCGTCTTTTTGTTGGAGTGTTCCAACCAGTCGATGATATGTATATTGAAGTCTCTTACTATGACAATTTGCTACAAGTATGAGGAATAAAATAATGTTGTTTTGAGAACTGAGAAAGCAACTCTAGCATTCCCTGTATATGAAGAATCAGACATCTTCCATAAGTGCAAATTAGAAGATTCAAAAGTGCACTTTATGCATGAAATGAAAATGTCAAAATTTAGTTAAAAGTAGATGTTGGGAATAATCACATTAATTACATAAACGTTAGTAAATTTCACGAATCATTGGGTCCAGATTTGAATCACGCATTTTCAGCATTTTACGCATTCATATGATGCGATTTCAATCCTGCTGATTTGAATTTTACAAAACTCCACAGTTTACTGATACGCTCTCGAAGATGCACAAGTATCCAGATATTGAAACAAATGACATTTTTGGTACTCTAGAGAAACTTATTTGTGAAATGTACGGAAAAAAATAAGTACCGTGAATGAAGCATGATTAACTACGTTTATGAAAGCTTTTTAAATGTATCGACACCAAGGAACAGTTCCAATTGCAGTCGACAAACTTACCCCCGTGTAAAATGCAGTTGTAAATGCAAACTTTAAGGGCAATTGTTTTTGTCTCCAATGTGTATTGCAGCGCAGAGTGTGGATGGAAAGAAGTTGACAATAAGCTCGAATTTTTATGGTTTGAAGACGACCAATTACCAACTAACATCGGTGACGTAATTATTGAAAAAAATGCCGAAACTGACAACGCAATTATTCCTGCTGATCTCTTATTTAAAAAGCAGTGTCAAATTGTGCATTATGCATTTACAGAATCTGGTGTGGTGACTGGTGAAAAGAACGCAAATGACACTGTGAAGCATATTCAACGTGACAGTGACTCCAGCGGTAGTGAAGATTCCGAAGTTGAAGATTTTTGAAATATTAATAAATAATAGAAAAAGTTTCATATTTTAAAATTTTCAACATTTACCATTTGCTTAACACAACTGGCAAGGGGCTGGCACCCTGCAAGAGTCGATTTCAGACACAAATAAAATAATATTAATCTTTACAGAATCTTACAAAAGCTTATGTTGCCAGCTCCCCAACCATAATTCATGGCAGGAATAAATACAAGACTTGCCAGGAAATTGTGTTCCTGCCTATCGAGACGTAGACGATATTTAGGTAATTCATTAGGGTCACTAAACTAGCACTTGTGCAGTTTACATCCTGGACCCAGATCCGAAGAGGCTCTATAGCAATTCAAAATAAGCGTAATCATTTGTGGAGCCAAAGGCAATCAATTTCAAGGTAAACATGCAGAGTTGATTTTTTTTTTTGTAAAAACTAAGTTAGGTAGGTATTGGTTGTGTAAAATTTCTGAAAATTTTCAAATGGTGTCTTAATGCTCAAAATAATGCATCTTTTAAAGTTTAATTTCAATCTCTACACACCTGATTAGAACGCATGCAAGAGATCTTAAGCCAATTTGGTTAAAACCAAGGTAATGAGGTTGTAATATTTAAATGTAATTGAATTAAATTAATAAAAGTACAATTAACCCAGTTCTCGCAGAAAAGCGTTCCATTGTTTTTAAAGAAATGAGAAACTGCGCTATAAAACTTGTGCAACATCTACTGGTTATTAATTTCGTTGCTTATTTGCTAACAAGCTTCTAAACGATTTTTAAATGAAATTAGTGATTATGCAAATTGTCGAGGACTGTTTTTACTGCGTCTTGTAAATCTTAAGTAATATTATTTGTTATTATCAATAGTTTCTTTTATATTTTTATATTGTTAAGCTATTTAGTCTCATTATGGATATCAGGTGCGGAAACTATAGCCACTAAATTTATTTTATAACAAATTTAATAAAACAAAATCATATATCTGAAATAGAAGTTTAAATAAAATTGGAAATTAACACCCATTCTAATAATTTTTAAACATATCAGTAAACCTGTATTTATCACTTCGATACCGACAGACAGTTCACTAAAGTAAATATTTTGCAAAAAGATAGATTAGTCAAATCATTTTAAATAAACTGCATTATGTGCAAGTAAAATTTATTTAATTTTAATTCTTTTCTTACAGTTTTACAGTCATCACTGCTGACTTACCATTGAACGCAGATAGTTGCTAGTAGGTTCTGCAACAAAAGTGTCTAAAATTCAAATTGGACCAGGTTTCCGTCCAGTACTCGTCGATAAAGTTTTCTTTATTTGCAACTAAACCAGTCTCCGAACACTACCCAAATAAATTCAGCAGGTACTGTTACAGGCACGTAGCTAGAAAATTTTAGAATAAAGACACATTTTCTGGTTATTTAAATAAAAAACGGTTTTGTTTGGTATTATTTGTATTTAGTCTCTTATGTAAGTACAACTGCAAAATAGATACACTACAATCAGATATGTGGGGCAAGAACTAATTACAAAAGTAAGCATCGAGTTTCCTTATTTGCCATCGTGTTTAAAACATCATCAGGATCCACAGTGAATCGACAAGAGAGTTAATGATCTGAGTGTTTCATTTCCCACTTTGTTTCTTGACCAGGTTTTTATTTTTTTCATAGTAGAAAATGAACGCTCTGGAGTCATGGTTGTTACTGGGATAGTGGCTAACACTGTTAGTAGGCGGTAGATATTTGGGAAAAAGCCTTTATTGCAATTTTCTAACACTTCAAGTACTTCTGTCTTGTTTTTCATAGATGAAACTCTCTGACACCAAAGAAAATATTCCGCTTTTATTGCTGAATTGCTGCTGTAATAAGCAGACAATGAGTCCAAGATGTGGGCTTTTTCTGGGGAAGCGGCACCTGGCAAAAGTATGTGAAATGCAGAAAGAACGGTGTCATTTTCTGAAAATCTGTTTCCTATGCTTATAATCAATTGGTCATTACATTGTAGAAATATAGCTATTCTGTAATAACCTCCAGGCGGGTTGGTGTTAAAATTTGTTCTTTAAGTTTGTTTACGGACGACTCTAGTAATTTTAATTTCAGCCTGGAAATTTTTCCTTCAAGAAGATGGATGCAGAAAAGAATATTGCTTTAAAGACCGAATTAGAAGTCTCTGTTAACCTATTCAACGAAGAAATTACATAGCCAAAAGTGTCGCAATCGCTGAAGGTACTGTCTTTGGTTCTAGCGAAATGTCCTGCAAACTGCAAACAATACATTTAAAACACTTAACAAAAACCAGAAGAATATCGTGGCGTTCGATGAAACGTGTATCACATAGTTTTATAAGTCCTGTCTTTTTACTTTCAGAAAGAAGGTTTTTAACACTTGTTTGCAGAACTTGATTATCATGAGCATTGTTCCTGTTGAAAGGTTCTACACAGACATAAAAACTTACTGACCAACTCAAGACCAGATATCTTAACATTTTGATGGGTGATCTCAATGCTAAAATAGGAAAAGGCAAACAAAATAACATTATTGGAGATTTCGGACTGGGCGAGAGGTATGAAAGGGGAGACCGTTTCGCAGATTTCTGCATATAAACTAATCTATGTATAATGAATACTTTTTTCAAACAGCCAAAACGGAGATTGTATACATGGAAGTCTCCAGCAGATACCCCTAATAATATCGTAAGAAACCAAATTGACTATATAACCATAAGTGAACGTTACAGGAATGCAACAAAATCTGTAAAAACTTTTCCTGGGGCCGATGTTCCATCTGACCACAGTCTGTTGGTGGTCGACTTGAAACTGAAACTTAAACAAATAAAACAACAGCGACCTTCTAACAGACTGGATATGAGTTATATCAGAAACAACAGTCAGGCGATTGCAGACAATACATTAGGACCGTTCGAAACAAATTAAAACGATTATAAGCAGCTCGACTTCAGGCTTAAGAAATGGCAACCGAAAAAGGCAACAGTGGATGAACAATGAGATTTTGAGCCTAATGGATGAAAGACGGAAATTTAAAAATCAAAACATTGAAATGTATAAACGAATTAATAGGGAGATTAAGACTAAAATACGAGCCGCGAAAGAAGCAACTTTGAAAACAAATGTTTGGAAATTGAAGAGTTACAGAAAAAAATATGATGCGCTTAATATGTATAGGAAAATAAAAGAAGTAACAGGTCAGTACAACAACATAGTTAATAGAGACGGCAAACTGATTATTTACTGATTTGGATAAAATGGACTGGTGGAAACAATATATTGAGGATCTGTTTAATGATGAAAGGCCCGATCTAGAAATTAAAGAAGCAGTGACAGGACCTGACATAACTATGGATGAAGTAGAACGAGCAATAAGATTAGCAAAGACAAGAAAAGCGACAGGTCCAGATGAAATACCGAGTGAAATAATAAAGGTCTTCGAAACTACGGGCAAAAGATCTCTCCTTCATTTTTTTAACAAAATTTATGGCTGTATACCAACGGATTGGCTGATGTCGACTTTTGTGACAATACCCAAAAAAATAAATGCGAAAAGATGTGATGATTACCGAACCATCAGCTTAATGAGCCATGTTTTGAAAATATTTCTCCGAATACTGCACTCAAGGATGTACCAAAAAATAGAAGAACAACTTAGTGACACACAGTTTGGATTCCGCAATAACCTTGGAACCAGAGAAGCATTATTTAGTACTCAGGTTATGGTACAGAGATGCAGGGATGTGGGCCACCCGGTATACATGTGTTTTATTGACTTCGAAAAGGCCTTTGATCTAGTGAAGTATACTGAAATGATAGCAATCCTTCAGCAAGTGGGTATTGACGACAAAGATCTGCGTATCATTAAAAATCTTTACTGGCACCAATGGGCAAAAATCAGGATTGTTCTAAAGATGTATTTCATCTTTCGTATTTCCGAAAGGGAGTAAGACAGGGCTGCATTTTGCCCCGATGTTGTTTAACGTCTATTCGGAGTACATTTTCAGAAAAGCACTGGATGGTATCCAGTGTGATATTAAAATCAATGGCGTCAATATTAATAATTTAAGGTATGCAGATGACACGGTGTTGATTGCAAGTAATTATGAAGAACTTCAACATCTAATTAACCGGGTTACCATAGCCTGTGATGAATATGGATTGAAGCTCAACACCACAAAAACAAAGGTGATGGTTGTCAGTAAAATACCAATACAGCCAGAAGTAATAACAGCTTATGGAGAACAACGTGAGAGAACCAACAGTATCACTTACCTTGGTTCTAGTCTTAATGAGAGCTGGGACATTGGAAAATAAATTAGAATTAGGATAGAGAAGGCCAGAGCTGCATTTTCAAGATAAAGATGATCTTATGTGGAAATAACATCACTTTGAAACTGAAAATTAGATTAGTAAGATGCTATATATTCTCTACCCTACTCTATGGTGCCGAAGGCTGGACGTTGACCGATACACCTCTCAGAAAGCTTGAAGCCTTTGAAATTTGGGTGTACCGGAGGATCCTGCGAATAAGTTGGGTGGACAGAGTTTGTAACGAGGTCGTTTTGCAACGAATGAGAAAGGACACCGAAGTGGTAAAAATAATTAAAAGCTGCAAACACTAGCATATTTTGGCCATGTAATGCGTCACCCAGAGAGATATAATATTCTTCATTTGATAATACAAGGCAAGATATTTGGAAAGAGAGGGCCAGGTCAAAGAAGAACGTCATGGCTTAGAAACCTGAGGGAATGGTTTGGCAGATCCTCTGCATCCCTTTTCCGAGATGCCACCAACAAAATTATTATAGCCAATATGATAGCCAACGCACGATAGAAATTCGCTGTCTCATTGACTACATCCAAATAATTATATAAAAATGTTTGAATAGTTTAGCTGAACAAAAGTATTTTTTATTTATCAGAAGTTCGGGGGGGTTGTACCCACCATGCCTACGTGTCTGTACTGTTAAATCACATTATTATTCTGATTTCGTCCATTCAAAAATATTGCTTCAGCTTTTCAGCATCTTCCGCATTCTCCATAATTTCGTTC
>MU183684.1:0-21018 GCA_016904865.1 Pissodes strobi | reverse complement strand
ATTGCTTCAGCTTTTCAGCATCTTCCGCATTCTCCATAATTTCGTTCGTTCTTGAACAGTAGCTGGGAAGATTTTTAAAATTAAAAGTAGTTCAACTTGTGGAAGTAAATACATAATGAAATAAAACAAACTAAGTTTACTTTATTGATGAATAGGAACCAATGTCATCACTCAAGACTAAAATTGATCATTTTGGACAAACGGAAACAACAAAAGCAAAACATATAAGAATAAATGAAAGAATAGAAAAGTGGCTGAATGTGGGGAAAATGCCTGCTTTAAATTATATAAAAGGTGTGGACCTGTAAAGTAAATTTTATTGTTTAATTTGAAATAAATGCTGATTGGTTAACTTTTGGTTAATTGCAGCGATCCTATCTTGCGCAATTTTGTAGCATATATATATATATATTTATTCATAATTTATCCATCGCCTCTATTTGTCGTGTGCAGTTTTGAAAGTATTTATAAAATATAATAGGCAAGAATTTATCGTAAAGCAGTAAGTCCTAGCGGATCAAGTTTGATTCTTGATCAGGTTATAAACTTTCGTAACCGCTTAATATATTTAGAGCTGAACACAGTGACATACTCAAGCATAATGAAGACATTAAGTGAATCAAAAAATAACTTTTTTTTCTATTTCAAAATCGCAAAAATAAAAGTATTTTTGTTTAGCATAAGTTCAGTATATTAATTTTGATAAACGAATAAAAGCATTGTTTCAAACTTACTCTTCCTAATCTAATATTAAAGGGCAATAATCAACACCAGTTGCAATAACAATCAATTGCAAAACGAATGACCAATTTACTTATTAGCCCGAATCATTCGTTAATTAAATTTAGCGGATTGAATAATCGCCTGACACCATTAGGTTTAGTACAGTAGTATTATTGTCGTTTTGTCATCTTTTTGCTAAATAGTGCAATAAAAGCACATTTACGGTCCATATTCGCAAACATACAACAGTTTAATATTACGCTCCCTAGACCCAGGGACTCTTTAGCTCCCAATAGTACAATAATTACATCAATGTCTATAACAAATAAATAAATAAGAACAATGAGTTTATTAACTAAGGTTTTCCTGTAGTAATAATTTATTATATCTATCCTTATTATAAGTTAGTCCGCGTGACAATGTTATTTTTGGTAATGTCGCATAATATAACCACTGATCATATAACTACGTTGCGAATAATTTACGAGAAAAAAATGTTCGTTCGGCATCCCAGAAAGCTCGAGCCATTATAAATTATTAATTTTTTTTAATCAGGAAACCTTCTCAAGCCTTCCGGGCCAGTTGCCATTTGTCCAGAGTGTGCCGGATTCATGTTGTTCTAAGAATCATACTTACCGACTAAAATCCTTCCTCCTCATTTGGAGCTCTTCCCTATGCTTGTATCGGAGTAAAGAGCTGTCATTTTTAGCCCACTTGCTGTTGTCTCTCATCGTTTATTTCGATTGTTATTATATCATGTAGAACCCATAATTCTGCTCTCAGCATTTGTGTGTCCCATATTGATCAGCAAGACAGCGTGTGCTTCACAGTACCTGCATGTGTCGGTTGAAGTTGCGATTCTTTTTGTATAACTCATAAATATGCCGTGGCCTGTGAATACCTGTGTCAGGTACTAATCAACTCTTTCGTACTTACAGTTCAACCATTGTTGATTGGGATCAGTTTTTGTTTGTCCACTGTCCTTTTGTGCATTGGTTATCCAACTTATCTGCCACTGATCAATTGTTACTGTTCTTGCTCTCTTCCTAGTCTCAGGTGTTAATGGATGTTTCCAGTTGTCGTCCAGTAATCCGTTGTAAGGCGACCGTTGAAACAGTGCCGCAGCTACTTGGCACCAGTAAGTTTGCTTTCCTCTGAACTCTTTCTACATTTTTCCTGTGTTTTGCTATTTTTAGTGCTGGTGCCCATATGGCATTATAGACTGCACTACGCTGTATAGCATGGTCCTTTTCGCGATGGAAGGTCCACTGAGGTTTGGCACTATGTGTTGGTCAAAACCAATCTTTTTTTGCCTTTTAGTCCTCGCTGGGGTTATGTATGACTCCTCTCGACTGATTTTCGTCTAGGACTATCGCCTCCGCTTTTTCGTGAGCCAAAATACATCCATTGGTTTATTTTACGCAGAGCTACGACAGTGATCATCGCCAGATCGTCATCAAACCTATCGTCTCTAAGCCATTCAGATATTGCAGTCTTAAGACCGGGTCATGCAAGATCCTACAAAGCATCGGATTCAGAACCGAGTCCTGTGATATGCCTGCTGAGATTTCCACCTCTTTGCCTCCAGCCGTCTGGATGCTCCTGCTCACTAAATAATCTCTCAATATTTGCACTAGGTACGGCGATATGATTCTCTTAACTATTTCCTGCCCCACTAGGCCGATGTCACATCAAGTGCTACTAGAGAGTACTATTTCTCACCTCTCCTATGTAGTTTAGTGTCGTTTACCATATTTATAACCTTCTTTGCTGTCTGTATTGGCTTCCTGAGATGCCCTCGTTTTGCTACAGTTGATCCTCCAGTCTGGCCTTGATTAATTGTTCGTAGAGTTTCGCTAAGGTGTCAATCAGGCACAAGGTCTATATCCACTCGGGGTGTCGAGCAACTTTACCGGTTGTAGAAGGGGGCCAGTTTGGAACTCCTCCACATGCCGAGGAAGCCATGTGAGCTGAGCAGCCCATTCAGGATTTATTCACACTGGGCTTTCTTGTTCTTTATCCTTTCACCTGCCTTCCTGATTACTTCTTCCGTGAAGATTTGAAGCTTCATTTGCCTTTTCCTGCTAATTATAGCGTAGAGACGATAGGTTATGACGACGACCTGGCGATGATCACTGTCATGAAAGAGGCTTGCCTTTTAGGGAATAGCTCTGACATAATTTTCCGGCTTTTCTATTCGGGGAGTCTAAAAGGATTGCCGGAATCTTTAAAGCTTTTTTTTGACTATTGACTATGTTACCATAGGTCTTATTCTAATTGATCGTAGAGCCTGCTCCAATTATCTTTCTTTTCCTTGGAAATTTTTTCTCAGTTTGGTTTTCTCCCTTTTGTAATCTACTCATGTTGTTCTTTGTCCCGTTCTTGTACTCATCTGCCTTGCGTGTGTTTCCTTTTAGACCGTATGCATACGTTCCACTGGGCTCTATCCTAACTCAAACCCAAACGAATCCTTTTTTTCACCGAGATAAAAAGGTTTCTAAGCAGATCCGGGTAACCAGATACCGTGGGGCTCAGCTCCTCGCGATGTACGGAGAAGCCACTATCCATAAAATCATCCCGTCATTTCCGGCCATTTCTTCCGGTCCCGTCCGAGCATATTTCGTCAGGAGAATTCCGGTATCGACTTTATTTATTATTTTTCTTTCTGTCTTTGCCTCTCTTCCTGTTCTTTCCTCTTCTTACCATAGGTAATGAGTTCCACAACAGTGCGATCGAATGTCGTATGGGATTTTGCCAATATATCAGCCTTCTCATACCCCGGTATTCCGGCATGCCCCGGAATCCATGTAAACACCAATCGGCCATCTTTTATGTAGATGCGTTCCACCAATGTGTGCATCTCAAGTACAAGAGGGTGCTTATGGCGGAACGCATCTATAGTTCATAAGGAGCTCAGCACTTAAGATGATTCGGCTTTAAATATTGCGAATAATTCAGCAGGGAAAATACTGGTATCGGAGTTAAGAGCGAAGGAACGTTTAGAGCCTTCAGCGTGGAAGGTGGCTCCGACTGAGTTCGTGGCCTTAGAGTAGTCCGTATAGAGGCACAAGGTACCTATGATTTAACAGGTGTAAGAACTCTTTCCTGATCAGAGAATGAGGTGAAAGGCGATCGAGACCGGTCAGGAGGGCAGGTTCCAAGAGAAAAAAACACAATTTAGGCTGCGTTATATTTGGTGAAGATAATGACATACTGCTTGTAAGCTCCCTATATCGATAGCTTGCACCAGGTGGGCTTCTGACACTGGGTAGGGAGAAATTAGCATAGGGTATATGAGTGAGTTGTTGAAAGGTTGGAATATGGGGTCTGAAGTGAAGGGAGTCAGCGAAGCTGGCGTTTGGGGTCGGGACAAAATGTTTTAGATTCTGAATAAAGGCTAGGGACAGGGGTGGTGATAAAAGCCCTAAGGACAAGTCTCAGACCCCGATGAAGTATTGGATCAAGTCTGGCCATGTAAGATGACGGAGCAGATCCATAAGTGACCGCGCTATAGTCGATCTTGCATAGAATGACGGCCGAGAAAATCCTCAGAAGGGATTGCTTACATGAGCCGGAAAGCATTTTAATGATATTTAGCTCCCTTTTGCATGTGTTAGATAGGTTATCCAATTGAGTTGGTTCGAAGCAGAGTCCCCGAAAGCAGTGAGACGTCACGCATGGAATAAGGTGAGAACCTAGTGAGAGAGACAGGTCATATAGGGGCATACTCTGCTCCTACAGAAGTGTGTGACACCAAATTGAGTGAAAGAGAAGTTGAGTTCCCAATTATTGGACTATACAGCCAAGGAGTCGAGATATTTTTGCAAGATAAGCGAGGTATGAACATAGGCAGTAGATAAGGGATACATTAAAATATCTTCCGCAAACAGCCTAAATTTAATAGGAGGGGAATGCGGGATGACATGGAGGTCATGGCAAGCATAAACAAGGTGAGGCTGATAATCAATCCCTGCGGGACACTATTGGTGTAAGGGAGTAGGGAAGACAATGCACGCTGACTCTTACTGAGCATGATCTGGAAGATAAAATCTTTGTGATGAAATGGAAAAGGATACAGTGTATATTAAGTCGAGATAAGTATTTTAGGATGGTTCTTCTACTAACTAGACCAAAAGCTTGGGAGAGGACCGGAAAAATGGAAATGGTGTGGTATTTGAGTCTAAATGGGTTTGTCTAGTACCTTCAACATTTGTTATGTAATATACTACTTCATTGCTTAAATTTCAGCTCGGCAGGTTATTTTATCTATTTTGCTGCTAATTTATTTATCCTTTTTACTTATACATTTTTTTTAATTGCCGTTCGATTAAGCTGATGATCAAATAATTTAATCCTTTAATACAGGGTGTAACAAAAAGGTTGGGAATAAATTTAACAGTGAATTCCTTAGCAAAAAATAATATTTTTTTCCTTATAAACTTTTGCTCTACGGATTTTCGTTTTTAAGTTACAGGGTGTTAAAACATTTCAAAAAATTTCGTTTCTGCGTAATAAATTTCTAACCGTATAAGATAATGAAACGACATTTTAGGCAGAACTTAAGTTTGTAATGTCCTAATAACAGTAAAAAAATTGACTTTGTACCTTACTCAGTGGCGTGCGTACGGATATTACCGTGGCTCTTTTTAAAGAAAAAATTGGTACGCCACTGGAAAAATAATTTTTTTCTTCGTTTTCCTAAATTGGCTTTTTATTTTAAACAAAATTTGCCTCCTGCATTTTCTTCATAACCCTTGCAATTTTCCCGTGATTAAACATTTTGTAAATACTTACCGTTCCATTGCATACACGGGAAAATAAAAAAAGCAAAAAGTTTATCGAGTATGCCTTGCCCATGATGTTTTTATACAAAACGTCATTGTCAGTTAAGACATTCGCATTATAAGATCCTTTACACAAATAGTGCACTATATAAAAATCGGCCTTTCCCATTGGTCGATCCGCATGGCCCTCCGCTCCTTTCTCTCGCTACGGGGGCTCGAGAAAAGGAAACTAACCAGGTGCTAACCCAATCTAACCCAAGACATACCCAAAATCAAGAAAAATAGCTGTTTAGAAACATAATTTAAAAAAAAAATAAAAAAAAAGCAACGGGGTTCGAACCCGCGTTTTCCAGGTGAGACCCAACGGTCTAAACCTCTACACCACAAGAGCTCTTGATAGAAATCGAGTGCATCACGCAGACATATCGTAATACGAGATGGATCGACCAATAGGAGAGGTCAATTTTTACATAGTGCAACTATTTGTGTAAAGGATCTTTAAATGACAGAGATTCATTTTCCATTTCGCGTTTTTTATTAGTGATAAAATAGACTACTCAGTTGAAGAATTAGCAGATATGCATTTTATTTATGGCCTTGCAAACGGGAATACAGTATTAGCTGTGCGTCTGCATGCTGAACGTTTTCCGGTTCGACGCATTCCAAATAAGAAGACGTTTTCTAGAATTCACGCCCGTTTACGTGAAACTGTCTCGTTAAAGCCTTGCACCTCCAGCGGAAGACCTCAAAATGTAAGGACAGTGCAGCTCGAGGAACGAATCCTTCAGACGGTCGAGGCAAATCCTGATTCTAGTACAAGAAGAATTGGAAGAATGGAGAGAGTAAGCCATATGCCTGTTCAACGAATCCTACATGATAATTTGTTGTACCCGTACCATCTGCAAAGAGTACAGGCGCTTTCTGCCGAGGATTATGCTCCACGTCTTAGATTTTGTACCTGGTTTTTAAATAAAGAGCAATCAGAATTTTGCATTTCATTCATCCGTTTTATTTACTGACGAAACTAGATTTACGAAGAATGGTATAGTTAATTTCCATAATAATCACATATGGGCTGGTGAAAATCTGCATGGAATAATAGAATCCCGGCACCAGCAACGATTTTCCATTAACGTTTGGGCAGGAATAATTGGCGATTTTTTGATTGGTCCTATAGTACTACCAAATCGATTGGACGGCTTGTCATATCTAGATTTTCTTCAAAATAGGCTGCAACCTTTATTAGAAGAAGTCCCACTTGAAACACGTCAGCGGATATGGTTTATGCATGACGGGGCTCCAGCTCACTTCAGACGAGAAGTGAGAGCATACCTCAATGAAACGTTCCGTAATAAATGGATAGGTCGAGGAAGGCCAACAGCATGGCCACCTCGTTCCCCCGACCTTAATCCTTTGGATTATTATTTATGGGGGCACTTAAAAAACATAGTTTATTCCGTTGCCATTCCTGACGTGCAGACTCTTCGTCAAAGGGTTGAAATGGGGTGTCGGCAAATTCGAGAGATGCCTGATATTTTTGGACGAGTAAGAGAATCCATGAGGAAACGCATTGAAAAATCTATTGCAGCTAGGGGACAACATTTACAGCATTTTTGTGATATTCTTTTTGTTTAATTTTTAATTTATTATTTTTAATTGTTAGTAATTACTTTAAGTTTGCAAGTTAATAGTACATTTATTATTGTTAATTTTGTTTAAAATAAAGAGCCAATTTAGAAAAACGAAGAAAAAAATAATTTTTTCAGTGGCGTACCAATTTCTTCTTTAAAAAAAGCCACGGTAATATCCGTACGCACGCCACTGAGTAAGGTACAGAGTCAACTTTTTACTGTTATTAGGACATTACAAACTTAAGTTCTGCCTAAAATTTCGTTTCATTATCTTATACAGTTAGAAAGTTATTACGCAGAAACGAAATTTTTTGAAATGTTTTAACACCCTGTAACTTAAAAACGAAATATGTAGAGCAAAAGTTTATAAGAAAAAAAAATATTATTTTTTGCTAAGGAATTCACTGTTAAATTTATTCCCAACCTTTTTGTTATTATAATTTTAATTGTGATGAATCCAAGTTAAAAATACCATTTATTTGAATTAAGCGTTTCTTGTCATATACATGGTTTAATAATGGCAATGGTTATGGAAATTAGAGAAACTTACAGAGTAGCCGAGTAGTATAGTAGATGTAGGGGTATATCAACGGACCTCAAGAGGTCCAGGTGAAGAATAGCTTTTTTTTAAATTCCCACTTCATATGAGTGTGTGCCTGACAAAAAAAAAATATTATTTTTGTTAAATGAATAAAAAACTTATTTAAAAATATAGCCCAAACCAAGTCACGTAACCGGATTCATAATATATGCACAAACAAAACTGGCCTGACTACGTCTATAGGCTTACATTACCTTATTTACCTTGCCATTTTTAGAGGTTACGCCTGGCTTTGGGTCAATGTAAAACTGTACTAATCAATTCTACCTAAAAATATAGATGCTAATTTTTGTTATAATAACGCTAGTCCTCAATATGATTGAATGCTTCCAGCTACCTAGGTAATTCAATTATTACTTTAATTTAAATTAAATGTACACAATTAAAATGGTTTTGGTACAGCAAGTTAAGCAGATATTGTGGTATCAAGGATCATCGGAGATATACCATTCATTCCATATCGTGAGCTTTCACACCAAATAGTTTGTTATTTTAATTATTATATTATATACAATTTTAGCGTGAGAAATTTCCACTGAATGTACCTGAATACCCAAACGTACAGGTGCATACGTATCACGCTAATACCATAATACAGATAACTTGCGAAAACATATTTATTTGCATTAAAATTAGCATTCCGCGGTGCGATTACGCTTCGCAATAACATCTGTGTGCGTAATTAGGAAATATTTCATTAAATATTTCACTTAATTAGTTGATTTATTTAAATGCTGGAATTATTGAAGAACGGTATACTTCAAACGGGAAAATCGTCTGATTATTACAAGGGAGATTAAACAAATTAACTACTTAAGTAGTTTCATAAGGACAAGCGTTAAGCAGTTGTTGTTAACAAAAATAAGAAGCATACCTTACCCATTAAATCAAGAATAATGTTTATAAATGTAGCAAACGCCAGATATATATCTTTTTTTTTGCCGTAAATGTTTGCTTTTTGCCATATACCTATACAGGTTTTAAAACTAGAATTTTTGGGCTTATGCAAAATTTACCGGTGATAAATGATAAATTCAAAAATCATATATATTTGGTTCTAAATTTTTTAAAAATTAACATGAAGACATGATAAAACTACATCTGCTTTTTGGAATATGAAATATCTACTGATCCATGTTTCTTGTGTCGCAAAAAAATTGATAGATGATGGATGACTAAACATACCGAATAAAAAAAACCTTAGGAACTAAGAACTAAGCGTTGGAAGCGATAAAAAACAATATAAAGCATTGGTTGTCGATTATGCAATGAGGGATGTATAAGACTGAGGGCGCTGCGGACTAGCTCGCCAGATCAGATGGAATCGATAGATTTAATTAACAACAACCCTACCCTATCAAAAATATACACACAGCTTTCAGCAGGAAGGATAATACCTATCCAAGCAAAAATTATTTCCATTTAATTCATCTTAATGTTTACCATCAACTGAATGAAACTGTGGAGCCCTGTGTGATGGCCATAGTAGATAAGCAATGTTCGTTCTAGTTCGACATGTATATACATTTTCATAAGAAAATTTAAGATCTGATGTGTTCTTTTTCGTGCCCGGTACTTGAGCTTTATCATTTTTAAGGTGCGGCATCAGTGAACTAACCTAGCATTTGGAACCTCTGACATCATCACCGCGATTATCCTAATATTATTACTATTATTATTTATATGTTTCATCATCTAAATATTGATTATACTATCTTTTAATTTTGTCAAAAGTCTTGAAGTCTTGTGGGGATCGAACTCACAACTACTCGACTGTTGGCCTAACCTAATAACAACTAACTAGTCCATTGACAAACTTGGGAACATTGCTCTATTTGAACTTAATTATAATAGGACAGCAGCAGCACTACTATAAGTCCAATTAATTTGTAAAGGACCATTTTTATACTAGGTAATCAGCTTTATAGGTAGGTATATCTCTGGAATCTGGAATCTCTGGAAATGGTGAGAGGGTGGCCTTGAAAGGACATGGTACTTAGGCCTCTGTGCGTCCTCTCTGGGTCAAACAATTCGTCTAGGCCATTACCCAGCCTAGTGTTGTAAAAAGGCGGCGATGTTGCCCGACGAGGCTGTTCTGAGAAAAGCCATGGTTGGCCTTGGTTCCCCCAAAATGGATTCCCTTAGTCCCGAAACAGCGTCGCAATCGCAGAGCAAATGCTCTAATGCTTCTGTTCAGAGCCTCGGCATAGAGGTGTCTCACATAATATCATTCTGCAGAGATGTTTCCTTTGCTGGCAGTGTCCAGTCAGAATCCCCGCCATGAGTCGAAGGTTCTTCCTTGACATCCCCAGGTATGTCTTTGCTGCAGACTCATTATGATAGCTTAATAGCTCCCTGGCTAGTCGACAGTTAGTTGTTTCGTCCCATCTTGCCCTAAAGTCTTCGTGGTTGATCTTTTTATCATATGTATCAACGTCGCGATAGGTAGGTTTGAAGGACCGGTTCCCATAATGCTTGAACAGAAATTGTATATTTGCGGGCGGCATCCTACAGTGAATTGTGGCATTCTAGTATAAAAAGTTTATATCTTTTCAGGGCCAGTAGTGCTTGTCTACTGCCCGTGTAGATTTTAGTAGTCTTGTCCTCAGTATTCTTGCGAACAATCTTTTTTGCGGCTATGGATATTGCAGCAAGTTTCAGACTGCTTGTGTGTCCCTCCATATACCATTTGAGTTTAATTCGCAAGACTCGGGAGGATATTTCACAGCCTGCTTCTTCCTGGGTTTATGAGCCATCCACGAAAATGTTTACCGCACCTTCGGTTATAGGCTCATTTGATTTTATATGTACATCATATAGTTTGTCGATGACAAACTTGGGAGGTATGCTATCTGCGCTGGCCTGCAGTAGTGGCAGTCTTCCGACTGCCCCTTCTCACAGGTGGCGTCTAGTCTCTCCACATTCTATGCTGGGTTGCACACTAACGACTCTGAGCCTCAGCAATGTAGTCAGCGCCACCTTCTTTAGATAAATATCTAGGGGCGGCAAGCACAACATTACTTCCATGGCTCTGGTTGGGGTTGTTCTCATAGCTCCCGTTATGGTTAGGAAGGAAGTTCTCTGTACCTGACTGAGCTTAAGCATTGCCGTTTTTTTGTTGACTCTTGGGCCACCAAACTACGGCTCCATAGGCAATCATGGGTCTTATGATAGCAGTATAGACTCACATTACGACCCTGTGTTTCATCCCCCCGGTTTTCCCCACGGTCCTGCGGCACTGTTCATAACAAATGTATGCCTTCTTTAGTCTGTGTTCTAAATGAAGATTCCTTGTTAATTTAGTATCGAAAGTGACCCCTTGATATTTTACCTCAGACGCAAAATTTAGGTGTGTGTTAAGGATGGTCGGAGGCCGTAGTGGCTCCGTCCTCCTTTTTCTGGTGAAGAGCACTCTCTCCGTCTTCCTGGGGTTTACAGGCAGGGAGTGCTCCCTACACCACTCTTCGACTAAGCAAAGGACACTCTGCATCCGATTGCACAGAACTTCCAACTTTCCATTGAGCAGTATCGTAAGATCGTCTGCATATGCATTGGTGTGTAATCCATCTGAGTTGAGGTGATGCAAAAGGCTGTCGAGAACAAGGTTCCATAGCAGTGGCGATAGAACCCCTCCCTGCGGGCAGCCCCTGGCAACGGTGCCTCTTACTATAGTATATTCCACCTTTATTTACACGCGTATCTTTGAGAGCATGTTGAACATCCAGCCAGTGACAACAGGAGGGACGCCCCTATTTGTTAAGGCTGCATTCATTTTTCCAAAGGTGGTTTCATCAAACACACTCTCAATATCAATAAATACACCTAAGGTGGATTAGCGGTTTCTCGATCCGACTCACTGCTGAATGAAGGGCCGTGTTGGTCGATCTTGGTTGGGACGCAGCGGTCGATTGACCAGTACGCAGTCCCTCAAATATCGCTCGCACTGCCTCTCCAGTATTTTCAGCACCAAGGATGTAAGGCTGATTGGTCGGTAGGCTTTGGCGACAGTGTAATCCATCCTTCCTGCTTTTGATAGGAATACCACTCTTACTTCTCTCCATGCTTTCGGGATGTCGCGCAGCACTAGGCATGCCCAGAACACCTTTGCCAAGTGCGGCAATAACTCGTCCAAGCCCCACTGTAGTACGCTGGACGGATGCCTTCAATACCTGGTGATTTGAAGGGTAAGATGCTTAGTATTGTCCATCGTATTTTGTCTTGGGTGGTCTTGGAGGCACTTTGCCAGTACAAATCAGTATGTTGGACATTTGTCTGGCCTGTTCCTGTCGTCTGTTGCCGACAAACTAGGGTAAAATGGGTCTGCATAAGCAGTTCAAGCCTCTCTTGTAGGTTAGCGGTCTTGATGCCGTCCTCCCTTGTTAGTACACCTAAGTCGCGATCTTTGTCTTTTGCGAGGACTTCGTAGAGCCGTGCAGCTGTAAGTGATCCTCGTCTCCTCTGTTCTCTATTTTTTTCTTACAAGATTTTTAAACCCCCGTAGATTGGTGCTCCCAGTCGGCTTGAGTTCTGGTTCTTTTTGCTCTGTTACACGATTTTCTCGCTGTTCTCTTGAGATCTCCCAGCTCTTGCTTCCACCATTTTGTGGCTTTCCCTGGCTGTTTTTATGATGCCTCAAGAGGGCAAGATTTTTCAAAAGCTTTAGTTATGGCGGTCTGTAAACCTAGCATATGTCTTTCCAGGCCGTCATTGTCTTTAGGCGTATTCCCTTCAACTTCCCGTAGGTTCTTCCGAAGCCGGACGATAGATATTGATTTTAGCGACTTTGGGTACGTTATTTTAAAGGGGGTATTTACCTACCATTCAAAAAATTTAATTAATGTTAATTAAAGCTACTCGGGGTTCGAATCCCAAGCCGCGATTATGACAGACCATAACAAATACCCTGGTACTGTTAGGTCTATGACAACAGTGGCTTCGGATTCGATCCTCGAGCGGCTCTATAAAGTTTTATTAAAATTAATATGTGGGGTGGGTTAAATGGTGGGTGCCAAAAAAGCTTTAATATCTAAATCCCTTATAGCAGTGACGAAGGGGGTGAAAAATAGGGGATAAAGCTTGTGTGGACGAATGATGCAGAATTCAGAAAAAATATCTACAAAATGAAAGTGGTCATAGGCATATGATATTTCGCATATACAGGACTAGAATCATAAAAGAAGCAGGTTTTTCCTTTAACACTTTTGATATTTTGGCTTGATGGATCAATAGTTATTTATCTATAAAATTGATTCTCTTGAACCGCTTCTTTACTAATCCTTTACACTACTTAGTTAATATCTTACTTCTGCTGCTGCTGCCCGATTCTATTTAAGTTCAAACACAAGATTAAAACGAATATTCTTAAGTTCGGCAATGAAATAGTAGTTATTAGGTTTGAGCGACAGTCAAGAGTTTGTGGGTTCGATCTCGACAAGAATTCAATCCTTTTGAAAATTCAAAAATAATATAATTAATAATATTAGGCACTAAAAAGGATGATTGCGGTGATTATGTTAGAGATTCCAAATGCTAAGATAGGTATCAAATCTGAAGCCATCAGACATCAGACCCTAAATTTTGTTATAGAAATTTACAAGTAAAAATGTCAAAATATAAGTCAGAACGAGCAATGCTTATCTATCGGCCATCCGGAATATTTTTTTCTGAATAAAAGATGGCACAAGTTCGTTGCAGCTTTGGAGTATTACGTTCAAAAATAAATTATTCTTATACAAAGTTACAGTGACGTTTCTTGACTATAAGTTATAAATTTTATAGCTCCCCTCGTATCTCTATTAAAATTTACATCTGCAATATGATGTTCCCGTTTCATAGCTTTCGAGCAATTTATTGTGTTATTTTTGAATGAATGGGTGAAATGTTCGCATATGCTATATTGTATGAAGATATGAATGGTCACTAATAGGACTAATTATAGAAGGTATAGTGGATCAAAGAAATCTCGATAAAAATCTATATTAAAAAATAAAATAAAACCAACTGGATTCAACATCTGTGTTTTATTGTGCATTATTATAGTCATTAGTTTTGTGGCGATGCACATAGTCGGAGCTGAGACGTGGACAACTTGTATTTATGCATTCTGCCATGGTAAATTTTTACGTTTCATAATTTTTTCATAGATTTTTTCCAAACATTTTTATTTTTTATGGAAGTTTCTTGCTTAGCAATTTCACGAGTGGTATTGAGAGTATTTATTAATGCCACGAGCGAAAATGCTTAACAGCAATACTTTGACCAATGTTTTTCTGGTAGAAAATAATGCAACAAATTTTTGTTTCGACCTTAAAATTTACAAACCCAAACTACAAAACTAAACTTAAAAATCTAAGAAATTAAAAAAAAACATTTACCAGAACTACCTATTTCATAGCACAACTACTTTGCGTTTGATTTTCATGGTGACATGTACTCAAATAATTGATGAAGGGTATGGGAGATGAAACTAAGTTTCGATTTTCACTTTTCCAGCTGGTCTCGTTTTTTCTACGATATTGGAATGATATTCTGCACCAAGTAGAAGATAAGGCTTTATGTATTTTTGATTTTGATTTGAAGTAGCGCAGATAGCTTGACTGAACGTGGAATTGACCGAAGCATGATGAGAATGATTTGTAATTTTATTAATTTTTTATATTCCTCTGATTTTTTTGGTCTATTTAGAGAGGTTGTTGATAATCAGAGGAGTACTTTTAAAACCATAGCCCTTTTTGCCACTTGGGTTGGTTTGACCTGTTTTTGTCAGTAGCAGTACAAGGAATCGAACGGAGCAAACTTCTGGTTTTTGGTTGTTGACAGTTATTGTCTTGACCTCCCATGAGTTGTTTTTGAAAATATTGGATTTTAACTTGATTCTTTCTGTATAGTTTCCTAGCGTCTCTATTTTTTTTGGAGAAATCTATCTTACCGCTTGGGGTTTCATTCCCATTCAGGTAAGTTTAGATCACAGTGGTAGAGGGCAAAACGAAGCACTCTCAATATCTCCTTCATATGGTATTCCTTTCGAGGAAAGCCGTCGTAACTAGCGTTGTTCATAATGGTAACTGACTGAGGAAAAATAAGGTCCAGCATCTGCTCAAAAGATTTCTCGAAAAGTTCTCAGTTCATGTCCTCATGCTAATCACTAGTTTTCTTTGGCCGAAATGCTAGTAAACCGCCTTCCACAAAGCCATTGTTACTATCAATATGTATGATTATTAACCGACTTCCTTTAGTTCCAGTAGACCCATCCATCTATGAAAGCCTGGCGCGGAGTTCATCCAATCGACGCCCATTTCTTTTCTTCCTGTTTTTTTTTTGGTAATTTGATTGGTCCCCCTTTTCCTAAATCGAATACTACGCTTATGTATTACTCGAAACAAAGTTGTAAAATTGAACCTTTCTCGGCTTCTCGGATGTTTTAATTTTGCAACGAGTTCTAAGTACTGCTGGACTTACTTTTTATTCTTTACACGTCTTTGCAACATACCTCTTTTGGCATTGCGTTTGTTATGCGCTTTTTGGAATTGCAGGTCTGTGAATGGGATAAGCCAACAACATCTCTAAAAAAAAAAACAAAGTGCTCACAGGTGTGTGCCTTTGCGATTTGGAGCGAAGATGTAGGAGGGGGTGGAAGGGTAATCAGGATCAAGGCGCAATTGGTTGCAGACTACTACGATAGCAGCGAATATTAGGATGCCCTTATATGAAGAATGTATCGCTTATATTGCAATTTCTCCAGTATTGTAAAAATCATATTTTCATAAGATGTTCTTTCCTCTTTTTATATTGTGGTATTTCGTAATTTATGTATTTAATTATCTAGTACTATTATCTTGTTCGTGCACTTTCCTAAAATAATACTTTCCTTATAGAGCCGGCAACAGCGCCTGAGACGATGTAACAAAAAGAATTGCTTCTTCTATAACGATAAACGATTAGTTTGCTAAATTGCCGATAATGGCTGCGGTATTTAGTGTTGTTTTCTTGCATTTTTTTAAAACCGGAACTATATTAGTGCGTGAAACTTGTACCTAATATTTCGTTGTATATTTAGGTATACAATTTATATTGTTAGGCGTATTTTTAAATACGTAAAACCATATATTTTGGATTTAAAGACCTGTTGCATTTATGCCGGTCGGTCGATTTGTTTACAAAACAGTTTTTAAGCTTTTATTCGTGTTTTGTTGTATGTTTTTCTCTCGGTTTCGGCTAGTTTTGTGGTAACGGATATTTAATGTAATTATGCCTCAAAAGTGTTGTATTCCTGGCTGTAGTACTATAAAAATGGGCCCAAAGTTCATGTTTTCGGTTTTCCAAAGGACGTAGGTTTACGACAAAAATGGCTTAAATCTATACTTTGAGATAACTTTGAGCCCACAAATAACACGGAAGTATGTGAATACCACCTATTTTTTAAATTGCTCTAGTTATTTATCAACAAATTTCAAAATACGACCAAGTAAAGATAAAGATCCAAAATATTGATGAGTAAATTTGTCGAAAGCAAAAATTAAGTTTGATCAGCACGAAAAAATATACATTTTGAAAATCTTGAGGCCTACATGAATGACGTCACACGACAAGCACTAAGGCCTTGTTACTTAGTGGGTATTGGTTAAACACAAAGTTTTACTCTACGAAATATTTTTATTGCAACTGCTTTGTGGTCACATTCCCTGATGTCTTCACATGGTGTTCTTTGCAGTTAGAACCTTTTCGCCTCTTCATATTGAACCCGTAACTTTCTAATATATTTACAAATTCACTTGCTCTTGTCTTTTCTCACAAAACCCATATGTTGCTTCCAAATAGATGAATTCGTCTTTTTCGTGTTTCCATGTGCCGATTTAATTGCAAGTTGATTTTTCTTGCCAGAGCGCAAATTTTCAGTGTTTTCCGACATTTTCGATTAGGTATTGAAATACGTTAAAAGTAGGTGTATTCATATATCACATAAACAAATACTGTGTTTTGATTGGCTGCAAAAATGTGAGTCAAATAGTCCAATAGTTGATATTTAAGACAAATTTCATAATATTAATTAAAATTTAAAATAAAGTCAACGGGCCACGGGTGTCAGCTTGCAGAAACTTCTCGTTTTTGTATATATTTTGGTGTTTATAGTCTAATTTGCCGCACCGTCTTAACTTTACATATTATACAAACTAATTTTATTTTTTGTTTGTTTCAGGTATGCACTTGAATATTAATTTCATTAGGTAAGATTTACATATTACTAGTAAAATAGTATTTAGTTTAACTAAACATTCGAAGCAGAGTTTATATACAGACATATATTTGAAGTTAACAGGATTACAGGACAGGAATTATTGTCCAAAATAAAAGGATAATTAAAATCATCAGGTATCGACCCTAACGTCATACGTAAATAAAATAAATTGGTCACGTTTACTGTATCATTAATCAATCCATTCACGTGGCGATTCATCGTAGTTAAGCCGTTTAGAGAAAATGAAACCTTCAAAGCATAAGACGCGACAGATTCAGAAATGCAAATTTATGTTATTCTTTTGGCCTAATAGTTTTAGGAGGTTTTAAAAAAATATGCTTTGAGAAGAAGCCACATAAATTCTCTGTTTAACAAGGTTAAGGTGATGTCTACTAACCTCAACACACTTATTGTAGCATGATTTATTCCATTAACAATGGGGGCTGGAGGGCGGACCCCTTTTCGTTGTAGCCATTGATCCCCTATTCTTATATCTAGGGCAATCCGGAAAACCAGTAAAATACGTAGAATATTGTTGATTTATAAGATATTCCGGATAGTAAATTATTTAAAGCTCGTATAGGTAATAGTTAATTTTAAATGAGCAAACAGACCCTTATTAGGTCTTATTCATATCTGTTGAATTCTTGATAAAATACACTTCTACGACTTCGTGCGTTCGACCAGAAAAAAGAAGTTTGTAAAAATACCATTAGCATTTGTATACGGACAGTAACGACTACGCCATTGACTTAATAATTAAATCAGTGAAAAATACCTAATTAGGTTTGCTACTGCCAAATTTATGCAAGTTATTATGATTATTAAAAATCGAGGTAGTGAATAGAATCCGGTTCGAATTAATATCAATCTCTTATTTATTGATAAATCCATGTGTGTAGATTTTATAATATTCTTTTTAATTATAGCTGTAAGATTTGTAGATTTTAAACGAGAAAATAGTACAACAATTCTATGATTTTTGAGGAGGGTTTTTATGACTATATCAATGTACCTGTAACCACAGTCGTAGAGAAGAATTAATTCATTAATAAAATGAGATCATATTTGGACGACATTTGAGCTCTTCAGTCAGATAAAAGGCGATTTCTACACTGAAAGAAAGTGAAAACAAAAAAAATATGTACCTCACTTTTATAAGCACACAGCTGAAGTGAAACTTCTGAAAGAGATATTAGGAACTGAGTTTTTGTTTTTTTTTGTGCCTTTTTTTCTCAATTTTTGCTTCCGGTTTTTTTATTTTTTTTCCTTTTTTTTACATTTCTTTCTAATAAAGCAATTTTTCCTCTCAATTATTGCCATCCCCGATCTCGTAGCTCAACTCCATCGCCTTTTTTTCGCCGAAAAGTGCGTTTTTCTAACTTTTTTCTTTATTTTTTTAAGTATTTTTTTCTTATAACGTCTTATAATATTTGTATTGACTTTTCAAAAAAAAATTAAGTTTTTTTAAATTTTTTCACATTTTTTCACAAATTTTGGGTACCGGGGGTGGGGTGGTATAATTTCCACCCCTACTGATGACCTCATGACACGGGCTTTTCCCCAAAATTTCCCCTTAAATTAAAGCCCCGGTCCCACCATATGGTCAAAGGTAGCCACCCATGAGGCGCACCTACCATAAAATTTCAACCCCGTAGCTCTTTCCGTCCCGTCCTCCCGAAATTAATTATTGTTTTAGGGTCGGGTTGAGTCGATTCTTGTACTTCATGGTGTTCATTCTTATAAAGAATAACATTGCAAACATTTTTGGAAAGTCTGCATATATGAGCGAATAAAGCCTGGATTTTGATATTAAATAATTATGTTTCCATTTTATAAAGAAATTCTGTGAAATACTCGAGTTGATTTTGTAAGTTAGTGTTTGTTAGTTGGTCAGTATAAACAATTAATTTTAAATCATTTATGATCACAAATGAGAGTATTAACTTTGTAATTGACTACTTTAGCTAGCGAACTGTATTAAAATAGGTCGGTGGGATTTCATTCATAGGGTGTGAATTGAAACATGTATTATCTTTTTATTAAGGTAATATAAATATGATCATAAATAAAATGTGTTCTAACTACTTTCATGCATTCATCCTTTCACACATAGAACTAAATACTTAACATCAGAATAATCAGATTAACTATCTAACAAAACTTCTTGATTATACTTAATTAACACGAACTCCGTTCTCTATTGAATTTAATCAAACTTTCTTTTATTTCAACTACCTGCTTCTCCGTTCACACTCAATACCTTGCTACTTTACTTCTTCTATGATTCTCTCAAATTAACTTCACCAGGGATATAAGACTTCGAAATTTGATTCTAGACTTACTACAATTTTCCAGCTGCCATTTTAACTTCTTCTATCGGCACCAACGGAAGTGATGCTACGCTTCTACGTCTTGAGAAACTGCGTTTAAAATGGCCAAAAGAGTCCCTAATTCAAGTTGGAAAAGGAGAACACAGAGTACACGAGATATTTTCTCAATATCTGTGCAAACACGTGAGAAAACATCCTAATATCTTGGCATCAAATAGAGCTGTGACAGAGGCAGATGTTAGCTAGTTGAATGCTCGTACTGCACTTCTTCAACTTCAGCCTTCACCTTCCACCAGAGTGTCTTTGTCTCTGCTTCTACTTTCAACTTAAATTCTTCGTACCCACAGGGAGAAAAGCGGTAATTGTGCGGACGCGGATGCATTTGAGAGGGTGGAAAAATGACAAAGATATATTAAATTTAAATTATTAAAAACGTTTTCCTTGACGGAGAGTGACAACTAGCTATATTTCCAGCGATTGTTTTATAATAATATAATGGAATCTACAAATAATCCAAGTTCGGACTAAGAAGTAACTGAAGTACGATACTTTCAGTGCACAAATTGCTGTTTACCTGGAGTAAAATAAATCTTTTCCGGTTTTAATTATGTATCAACACACAGGGTGTTATCACAAAGTTATACTGTGAAAACCGATAAGCTAATACACTTGTCGGGGTGTTTCTCCAACATTAGTATCAGATGCTTTAAATTTTGTCAAAAAGTTGTTAACGCTTACTTTATCGCATTCTATTCAAAGAGGTCAGATTTCGGAATTCTTCGAGCTTTTCGAATCGGCTTAAAGGCACCTTCTACACTGAGAGAAAAGGCACGATATTTAATAAATCTGAAAAAAAAAACTGTATTAGTTTTTAAAAACATTTTTTGGTAAGGCTAAACAGTTATAATGGTGGTAAAAATATTAAGTTATTTTGAAATGACATAGAACATTACAAAGTAACAAGACATATTTCTTTGAAACTACATTTAACAACGTGTTTAAGCTAAACAAACTGGTCTTTATCTGCCATGATTTCCATAGATATGTTCTTAAACAATTATTTTCAATTAAATAATTCAATTAACAAGGGAAATATTTTGGCATATTGACAACATTTTCTGGAAGGTTTTTATTAAATGTTCAATCAATTCGAATACTTCATGGTGTACAATATTTTCATTCTTATAGAGAATTGCATTGCAAATAATTTTGGAAAGTCCGCGTAGATGGGCGTGTAAAGACTAGATTTTAATTACATCTAATAACTCATATTATATATATTTCCATTTTATAAAGAAATTCTGTGAACTACACGGGCTGATTTTGTAAGTTACTGTTTGTTAGTATGCTTTAAATTTTGTTAAACAGTTTTTAGTGCTTACTTTATCGCATTATATTCAAAAAGACCTACAAATTTATAAAATGAGTTCAGATTTCGGCGTCTGTCGAGAATTTTATTTCAAATAATTTTGGAAAGTCCGCCTAGATGGGTATGTAAAGACTAGATTTTTATTACACCTAAAATAGTTAAATAGGTTTCCATTTTATAAAGAAATTCTGTGAAATACTCGGCTTGATTTTGTAAGTTTGTAATTTTCTGAGTTCGAAACTTTTCTTATGAGGTTAGCTCAATTTCTGATGCTTAGATACAGTCAGGAGGTGGCACAACTATTCACCTTATTTATCCATAATAATTTATGATTTATGTCGA
>MU183683.1:152152-181761 GCA_016904865.1 Pissodes strobi | reverse complement strand
AATATCTCCTAGTTAAGTTGTAAGTTAAGTTTTTAAAGAGTATACTTTAGATGCAATAAATTTACCCAAACTTAGCCAGGAAGACACGTTTTCGCCCGAAATAATACTAAAATGCTTACGTTCACGCAAAATTCGTCAAAATTGACCTTTTCCCACGATTTAACCTTTTAATTTGTAAAAAAATAAACGATAGTATTTTAGAAGGCAGGAAATGATAAACTTAATATACGGTTTTTCAACGCAGAAGAGATAAAGGTTGGGAGAAGAATGCATTTTAAGAATTTTGCGTAAAAGTGACAATAACAAGCCTAGTTTTACACTTGTGAATGCTTAGATACACATTTGTGCTGTTTGCTAGTAGCTTAGATGTGGAGCGTAAGCTTATTTTTCATTGGTTTAGTAACTCACAAGTGTAATACTAGCGTAACATATAAAAATTAAAAAGACTGCAGTCATTGCACAATATCTACTAGCAACATTCACCTAAAATATGTTTCTTTTATCCGACCCTGTGTATACATTATATAAAAACACCAAGAATAAAAAGGAAGCACAACAATTCCTAATTTTCTCTTTCCAAAATTCCTAATTTTATCTATTTAATAAAGGGGCACGAAAGTATCGTATTTAAGGGCATATTACTCTATAAACAAGACATAATAAGGTTTAAAAATGATATTTTATCTTTTTAATTTATTAAATTGTATCAAATATTTCACTCAAGATAAGTCATTATATTAGATGTACCACGTCAACCAACAAGAAAAAATATGGCACATATTCAAAGGAGAATTTACGGCGGGCTTTAGACGCCATTAAACAAGAAGTACCATGTGCAAATGCCTCCAAGGAGTTTAATGTACCTCGGACCACCTTAATTGGAAAAATGAAAGGAATTTATCCAGAGGAATGTAGGAGTGGGAATGATGAAAACATTTTGGAAAAATGGATGATTAACATGGGTGCAATGGGATTTCCAATAACAAAAGATCAGATATTAGATACTGTTGCCTTATTAGTAAAGCAATTAAAACGACCTAATAAATTTTTCGGTGGCCAACCTCCACTGATTAGTGAACGAATGACAAAATATTTCTTTATCTCGAGCATCGAGCACGAAAGAGAAAATTAAGAACTGGTTTCACGAAATAAGTGAATATTTTTCCTCGGCAGGGCTGAACATTCAGGAACCAACACTGACGAGTTTTCAATTTTTTTGTCTCCCAAGGGTTCTTCCGTATTGATTAAAAAGGTAGCAAAGTTGTTCACGATAGATCTGGTGATGATAAGGATTGCTTAACTCTGCTGATTTCTGGAAATGCTGCTGGTACATTAGCACCACCAATGGTAATGTATCCCTATGAAAGGATACCCAAACATATCGTGCTGAAAGTTCCTAGCACATGGCAATTGGAAAGTCAACTAGTGGCTGGATGACTTTAGACTCTTTTCACGAGTACGTAACAAGGGTTTTCTACCACTTCGGTGTCGAAGAAAAAATCGAATTTCCGGTGATCTTGTATCTTGACGGGCACAAATACCATGCAACATTACCTTTAACCGAATTTTGTCGAGAAAAACAAATAGTACTGATAAGCTTGCTTCCTAATTCGACGCACATTTTACAACCTTTAGATGTCGGTTTGTTCAAACCTTTGAAACTCAGTTGGAAAAAGGAAGTTCAGAGATTTAAGACGAAAATCGGATCTTATAAAGCATTAAACAGAAAAAAGTTTGAAGTTTTGAATGAAACAATAAATTCCTTGACGAATTTGGAATTAGTATTCAAAAACGTATTTAAAACTTGTTTTGATTCTTCTAATATCAAGTACAGTAAATTATTATTAGAAGGAAAGAAGCTCGAAACTGATACCCATAATGTCAGTTATTTCAGAAGCTCCTGAAAATCGTGAAATTATAGGTCATCTTCAATTTCTGGACAGGAGAAAGTGAAAATACAAATTTGCATCCCATTTGGTTCAAACTATGTAAAGACTTTGGAATTGCATACAAACAACAAGCAGTATCACAACTTACTGCAACTTTTAATGTTATAATTGAGTTCGAAGACGGATTAATGATGAAGAGCGGATGGGAGGAAGATCTTGTTGTAGAAAACAGCAACGTGGAAATGAAAGATTATGAAACCATTCAAGAGATGCAAAGTGAATGGAAATGGAGCATCATAAAACTATACAGGATATTGACAATGTAGAAAATATATTAATAGATTCTAAAGCGACGAAGTGTCAGGACTTAAATTTGACTAATAAAAAATCGTCAGTTTTAGAAACAAATTTTAAAGATAGTGACTCTAAAATAAAAGACAATGAACTTCAAAGTGAAACAACACCAAATTTGCCAAAAAGCCAGCTTCAGATACTGGAGGCAGCTAATAAGTTCTTGGGAAATGAAATTTTATTGAGTAAGGGCTATGATATATCCATACCTAATATGAATGTCAGCTGCAAGTGAATTGTCAAAGAGCTCTCTACGGAGCAAATTATTAAAAATACTGAATGCTCAATAGGCATCATTGATGTAATGAGATTTAATAAAAAAGTAATTGTAGATCAAAAGGCGGAATACCATAAAACTGCCACATGTCTGTTCACCTTTGAGGGGAAAATATTGCCTAATTCTTTGTTTTCATCCGGATTGGAGTGTCTTGTGGAACCGTATATCATGCGGGTTACTCAGTGTTATGGTTGCTTATTATATGGACATGTATGACAGTTGTTCAGGAGGGCAACTGCACAGCCCCAAATAGATGCTATCATTGTAATAGCTCAAATCATTTATCTACCAATCAAGAGTGTCCTGAATACATACGACAAAAGCAAATTAGGTTTTACATGTCTATGAATGCTATTTCAAGATTAAAAAAACTCATTTGTAAGGTCTCCAAAAAAGTTTCCTGTTCTGCCGCCAAAGGAGCAGGTTACCATTCAAAACTTTGCTGCAAAGGATGATAATGTAGTGCATTTCTCACAAAATATGCACAATTATACCCAGAGGCCATCATACAGCAGAATTACAACTAACAAAAGACAGAAAAATAGAACCCCACCTCCACAACCCGAATACAGTAGAGAAGAACGTCAAGCTTGCCTGATTCAGCCTTCGAGATTTAAAACTACACCATTAATATCAGGTCCATCCTCCCCTCTATACATTCCGGAATCTCCCCCGACTCAGATCTCGCAAAACAATTTTAGACAACAAAATGCCGGCAATATGCTAGAATTTTTGGGATTTGGAGAGGAAGCCCTCCAACTGACAGAGAGCTGGTTAAAAATATATCATGAGTTTAATTCATCCTAGGGGTACAAATGATAGAGAGGAGGGCTTTTGAAACGCTAGTTGGAGTTAGTATTCAAGGAAAATATTAAAATACTTCAATGGAATATTAGAAGTCTTTGTGCCAATCGATCTAATTTACAAATTTTTATTAAACAGTGTTTCCCTAATATTGTAACATTAAGTGAAACATGGTTAAACCAAGGAATCACTGCTAATTACCCTGGATATATATCTTTTAAACGGGACCGCCTAGACAGCAAGGGTGGAGTTGCTCTACTAATCAGGAATAATCTTGATGTTAATGAGTACCGTATTGATGATTCATTTCTCGATCAAAATATGTAAGGTCAGTGTACAAAGATTGTAAAGCACAATATTTATCTTGCAAATTGTTATAATACCCCAACGTGTATATTGATTATAACTCTTGGAGACGTCTTATTGACTCCATTCCTAATCCCAAAACTATTGTAGGAGACATGAATGCAAATCACCCTTTATGGGGGAGCTCTATGTCCAATCGGAATGGGAGGGTTATTGATAATTCCTTGGAATAACTTCATTTGGTAATATTGAATGATGGAAGTTCACCGAATTTAAATATATCTTCAGCTGATCTTTCTTTAACCAGTATGGCAATAGTGATGAAAATGCCTTGATCTATCTTGCAGGACTGTGATAATAGCGATCATTTTGCCATAATATTGAACTATAATACAGATGCTTCGTACACACCTTTGAAATATAAACCAGTGGCGTAACTACCATAAGACAAGTAGGCGCAATGCGTTGGGGCCCACCAGGCTTGGGGGCCCACTCGTCCAGTGCCTAATATGGAAGGTTTCTGTCGGCTGAACCTAGGAACACCTTTCTGTCAAGCATTAATTTTTATTAAGTTCTGCATAATTTAATACCTAATGAAAAGTCTGGCAACATCAGAGTCGCGACACTCGCCAGTCGCCGATTAGGATTAATCCTGATTTGATTCGCAGTGAGCGCCATCGTCTTTTCCGCCATCCCGGGAATCCCGTTTTGTTGACATATTTTAACCTGTTGCCAAGAGCATTACCTTACCATTATCTTATAGTTTTAGTATTTGATACGCTAATTTTTCCTACGTTTTAAAAATGAGTGACCACAAAAAAAATATATAAGAGCGCCCGCAATTCAAAGAAAACTAAAAAAAGAATTGAAATTAGAGAAAAATTGCGAAAATGTTTTTTGTTCGACGAAATTGAGCCAAATTTGCAACCATTTACATCCAAACGCGATGACATTGGGGGCAATAATTATATTTCTCAAGACGAAGATCACTCGGAATATTTGATTGGTATAACACAACTTCAGGTGGCTAAGCCACAGGCATCAGCACAAGCGACCTAATTTTTTTGTGTGCTAAAACTAAAAAGTTCGATGAAGCTGAAATATCGTCGGACACCGTAATATCAAGTAAAGACACAATACTCGGAAGTGATTTAGGTCGTTTTGATAATAAACCATTAAGATGTAAATGTGATTTTTTTTAAATTGAGCTTTCAAGTAAAATTAGAGATGAAAGAATAGAAGCTGGGCGTATAAAGAATTTGAGTTGAGTTGGTGTTCTTATCCATTAGGTTACATTATGTGCTATCAGAAGTGAATTTTACTTCCAAAGCTGTACAAAAAGAAACAATTGCTTTGGAAGAAGCTAGTTCTGTTTTACCAAGGACAAAAAGAAATGTGGGAAAACTACCGTCAACGTTTAATGAGGTTCTAAAAGAAGCACGAACAACTGTTCTGAAATGGACGACATGGTATCATCGTTTTAATCCCAGGGAACATTTTTGAAGTGAAAACTTCTTTTTAATTTAAGGAGGGATTTTGGGGATGGATCGGATCGAAATTCTGACAAACGATGACCCCGCTTGTTGAAGTTTTCACTTCTATCGTGTGGTTTAAGAACAACACGATAGAAGTGAAAACTTCAACAAGCATTTTAATTTTTTAAATTGGTGTTTTTTATCAGCTATTGACATTATAAAGTCTCAGTTAACAACTAGATTTACAGGTTTAAATAGGATAAGTGGTATCTTTTAGAGTTTGCAACCTAAAAATCTCATAAACTCAAAAAAGACTAAAATCCTTAAGAGCTACAATCAACAAAAATATTCTGAAATCATATTGCAAAATTTCTCTTACAACTTATAAAAACAGAGTTAAATCAAGAAATGACTGCAAAA
The DNA here is from genome assembly GCA_016904865.1 of Pissodes strobi. Taxonomy (NCBI): domain Eukaryota; kingdom Metazoa; phylum Arthropoda; class Insecta; order Coleoptera; family Curculionidae; genus Pissodes; species Pissodes strobi. The sequence continues at coordinate 176,239 of MU183683.1, read as the reverse complement.
AAATGTTGATTTAAACAAATTTACATTGGTCTATTATTATTTTTTACCATACCGATTATATATGTGTCAGAAGAATCTTTTAGTAAACTATTTAAGGAGTCAAATATGGAATGCAAGATCAATTTAAATATTTATCTTTAATTTCCGTCGAAAGTGAAGCTCCCAACAAATTAGATCATAAATATGCATATGAATTTGCAGTGTGTAAAACGAGAAAAAATCGTTTTAGATTTTAATAAGTTTAAGTCGTTGCTTTAGACTAGCGAAATTTCATTAATATTTCCAACTTCGTTAATAACTACTACTTAAAATTAAAAGTTATTTTAGAGTATTGTTTTTTTTGATAAAAAGAATTATTTTGATGTTATATGTAAAATAAAAAATTAAAGCTGGTTGTTTAATTTTTATTTAGTATTTGTGATTTGTGACTGATAGGGGGGCCTCCTTATGTATTTTGCGTTGGGGCCAAAAAATTTTAGTTACGCCACTGATATAAACAGAAAAGATGTTTCAAAAAAGCCAAATGGGAGCAATACCATGATAAAGTTCTGATATCTCTCAAAGGTAGATACTATAAGCTATGAGGAATTCCAAAATGTTATCAACTCTGCAGCGGACCAATAAATCCCTGTATCTAAGCCCTCAAAACACAAATTTAAACCGTCAGTACCACGGTGGGATGATGAATGTACGAATGAATTCAATCGTAGAAGATTCTTTATTAGAAATTTGAAATATAATCCTACTTTGGAAAGGTATCTTCAAACTAAAAAGGTGATTGCTGAAACAAGACGTCAGTTTCTTAAAAAAAAGCTCTACACTTAACAGATACCCTTCTCTGGCAAATGTCTGGAAGTTTTTCAAGGAATCATAACTTTTCAGGTAGATTCAGCCTCCCTGACTCAAATGTTGCTAAGGATATCCTGGGTAACTTGACTTCCTGTCAACTGGATCCTAATTTCAGCTTGGAGTATTCTCTAGAACCTCCTCATAATTTCACATTATTGGAGTTGGCAAATGCTATTAACAATAGAAAATATTCTGCCACAGGTCTAGAGGAAATCTCTTGTTCTATGATTAAAAATTTGCCAGAGTTGTTGCTTAAAATTTATAATGATTGTTTAGAGAGCGGAATAATTCCGGAGGAGTGGAAATCCGTTTTGATACACCCTATTCTGAAAGCCGATAAGGATAAAAATGTTGCAAATAACTATAGACCTATAGCGCTTGGTTCATGCCGTGCAAAGCTAATTGAAATCATGCTGAAACATCGCACAGAATGGGAGTTAGAGAATGGGGGCCGGCTGCCTAAAACACAATACGGATTTAGACTTGGAAAGGGATGCCTTGACTGTTTGGCATTTATCTCATCTAAGATTAATTGTGGATTCTCAAACGGAAATTTTACCTTGGCTGTTTTTTTGGACATAAGTGCTGCATATGATAATGTTAATGTACAAGTTTTATATCAAATACTTAGAGCTTTGTGAATCTTTGTACATTCATCAAATTTAATCTTCAATTTGTATGCTTTCAAAAACATATATGTTCGGGACAAATATTGTAAAATTCATGGACCTTGTCAATCATCCATGGGCCTAACCCAGGGTTCACCTCTTAGTCCCCTTCTTTTTAATACATACACAATATAGCCACACAATATTCTTTCAAAAGAGATAACGATGCTCTAATACGCGGATGACTTGGTGTTATTAACTACAGGTAGGAACTTACCTCATCTTATAGGACAAATAAACTCTTCCATGATAGAGCTACAGCAGTGGTTCTTGGCCCATAATTTGTTCCTATCTACGCAGAAATCTAAAGCCATTCTTTTTCGCCCTGGACGCATGTCAACCAATTTGGATCCAATTACTTATGGCAATACAGTCATTCCTTGGGTGAAGGAAGCTAAATACCTTGGTGTGACGATGAATGAGAACTTAAGCAAATATCTGATGCGCAAATTAAAGCTAAGAAAGGCATTAATGTCATGAGAGTAGTTAGCCGATTATGGTATTGTGAGATCTCACATTGAATACTCGTCTCAACTTTCTATGCCAACATCTAAAGCATTATTACTTAAACTCGACCGAGTTCAATACGAGGCACTAAGAGTGATCACAGGATGCATGAAAAGAATATACTTGTCTCAAAAATTTATATTAAAAACCTCTCAATTAGCAATAACCCAGTCTTGAACCTCCTCCAAAAATTGATGTCAGCCATGAATAGTGCAGACAACAAATATTGGCGAAGAAAGGAACCCCCGTACTTGATCTGAGCATATAAGGAACTCCAAGAGTATTTGAATATTATTTAAGTTTCTCACCCAGTTAATCCGGTTCCCATGTTGAAATTGAATATTTCCAAAGATAATACTCACAGCAACGCCCTATTCTTGGAAAAGGCAAAGGTCTATGCAGCCTCTTATACATGGATCTTTACTGATGCATCTAAGGACCTTAATTGCAACACTGCTGGATATGGGGTCTTTTGCCCAGCCAATAATATAAAATTTGTTCTCAAAGATTATCGAATGAATTCCATATTTGTTCAGCTGAGATTATTGCAATTAACAAAGCTCTGCTCTTTTGTGTAGAACAGAACATTAGGAAGACTGTTATATTCACAGATTCTAGCAGCGCAATACAGAAGATTAATAGATCAGGCATATCCATTAAATTAGACCACATTTCTTTTTCTACCAAGCAGATGATCTTAGAGGCAAACACTACCATATTTGACATAAAGCTCTCATAGATTCCCGCACATTCGGGCATTCATGGAAACGAAATAGCAGATCAGTTGGGAGATAAATTTGATTTAATCCCCTATATCAAAACAAAAGTTCAGGACAAAAGGAGACGAGACTGGAAGGTTTCCACACAAAGAAAGGGCAGATGGTACGCATCAATACAGTGACTTCCCTTTTACACCTTGGTTCAAAAGACTCGCATATGTTGATAGGAGACATATATTTCCTATTATAAGGATGAAGACTGGACACTGTCTTTGTCCAGCTCATTTATATACCGGGTGGTGCATCGTGATTGGAAACATAGGAAATCCCATGCAAATTTTAAACTGCCCAAATATTTGCTCTCCTGTTGACTTTAGAGCAAAGTTGTAAGGAGGCTTTTTCAAGGTCTCTGTATGGTAAATACACATGCGGAATTTGAACAACATTGGTCAAGTCGATCTTAACTTATTTAAATAAAATTGCAGCTAATTTTTCATTAAAATTCAACAGGTAATACTGTAAACACCAGCATTAATTAAACTTGTCAACCTATGATTTGTCAATGTCAAATAAAATTTGCAAACAGTAGTTTACTTTCAAATTACTTTTGACAGTGACAAATCATAGGTTGACAAGTTTAATTAATGCTGGTGTTTGCAGTATTACATGTTGAATGTTAATAAAAAATTAGCTGCAATTTTATTTAAATAGGTTAAGTTCGGCTTGTCCAAAATTGTTCAAATTTCGCATCTGTATTTACCATACAGAGACCTTGAAAAAGCCTCCTTACAACTTTGCTCTAAAGTCAACAGGGGAGCAAATATTTAACCAGTTTAAAATTTGCATGGGATTTCCTATGTTTCCAACTTCGATGCACCACCCGGTAGAATAGGCCTCACTAATGACCCAAACTGTGATTGTAACACGGGAGTTGCTGATCTAGATCATATTCTTTTTGATTGTCCCATTTTAAATACGGACTTGCACCAGGAGATACGGGAGATGGGAATGGACAGTCCTATGTCTGACCAATCTATTTTGTCTAACATAAGCAGCTCTGTTATCAATGCCGTTATGAGGTTTCTATCTCACAACGTCATAAAGCTATAATAATCCCCATGTTTAATTTCTAGGTTATATAAGCAAACTTCTAATATTCCTTCTTTTATTCCCAGGATTCTACATCCGAGGCAACATTTCGGGGTGTGTAATGCTCCTCCGTTGCCCGGGAGCGAGAAGAGGCTAAATCTGTGTTGTGCTGTATGTTTACTAATTCCATCCTCCTTAAAGTTAAGTTTTATTAATAGTCAAATTTAATTAGCGATTTTATAGAGTGTGGACTATGACGTGTGCCAGGAACCTTTTATTAGGTGGTCCGGAAGAACAATAAAACACACTGTCTGCCCAAACGAACGAACGAACGAATTTGAGGATTTTTTATTAAGACTATAACTTACAAAAGCCGCGAAATATATAGAAATCAGTACAGCTTTCATATTAGATAATTTATATGTAGGGAAATCTTAAAAATTGTCGGTTTTTCTTAAAGTGTCTGAATTCTGGACATTTACCTCATATAAATTTGATGTTTTACTTTTGACGATAGCTATGCCATTTCTTCATAGAATCAGATTTTTAATTTTTATATTATATTACTTTATTTTATATATTATTTTTTTAACGTCTGTGCTATATCAAGACAATAAAAAATTATTTGATGAATGCACTAAAAATCTAACATATCAAATATTAATTCAAAAAAAATGCCAAGAACAAGGCATATGATCATGATGCAGTAGCAATATAGTTATTTCAGTCGCTGATTGCACGTATACTCGAACATTTTCATTCATTGAAACGCAAAAAATTAATTCTCTCAGAAAAAAAAACAACATTAAGCCAAAGAACACATATATCAAATCGTCTTATTTCTTTATTTATGACACTTTAAAACTGAAAAACATTTACCAGGAATATAATTCTTCCCGGATGTCTCGTTAGAGATTGGGTTACTTATTTCAATTGACGCTCACGCTAACCCAATTTATTTAATAAACAATATGCTCTTAAATACAATAAAACCGTACGCCCCATATACAAGGTGTCAATGGAACACTATGAATAGTACTTATTAACAAGTATGACACCCTGCAATTTCACATTCCTAATTTGCTAGTTACGTTTGGCTCTCTCAAATAAGACAGGGTATTGCAAAATCTTCGGACATTACAACGAGCTAAAAACACAGATTTGCAATACGCCCGTTCAACATCATTTTTGACATTCTTATTCAAGTAAAAAACGTCAAAAATTTTGGCATCTACAACATTAATAAAAAATACCAAATATCAGTACATTTAATTCTACCTATCTACGGTGACAGCCATTAAAAAAACGGAATGATTATTTTTTGTTACCAATCTCAATAAAACATTATTTATATTTTCATAAGATTACAGGACCAAATTTCAAATCACAATAATATCATTTTGTGATGTCTTGATACTCATCTCACCCTGTATAAAGCGTCATATACTCTTTATTCGGTCCGCTTAAAAAACTTACTACAAACATGTTTAAAGCCAAAAATGTTGCACTACATTATTATCTACTGTAAAATAAAGTTGACTGAAAAAATTCACTTCAGCCGATTGGGACGATAGTAATATTTTCTACATTGAAATTATTTTCAACCAAATTCATTAAACAGTATTAGTTCATTAAAAATGAGTATATTATTAATAGGTAATTATTAAGATAATAATAATTGAAATGTAGTAGCTAAAAATCACAGTGTATTAGATTTTTTCGCTGTTCGTTAGATATACAAACAAGTCCTGTACAAGTCCTTTGGAGCGTCACTTTTCCACCTCTCCCCTAATAGGCTAAATGACGGTACATACGACCCGAAAACCTATATTTAATTAGAATTTTCATGCCATTACGATATGAATACTGCAGATGATTGAGGGCAATTGAAGCAAAAAATACAACATGCAGTTTCCGTGCATCGTGAAATTGGATATAGTTAAAATTTTCTTATAAAAGTGGCTTAGCAGCAACTACTGTGTTAAAACGTTTGTTTTGCCTTAAATGGATTAACTAAATGCAAAAATATCATCGTACATGGAAGCCGTGGGAAAATGCTATTAAGTTAAGGATTATTTTTCGTTTGTCTAGATAAGTTTTCAATAAATGAATAATATGATATAAACATTAAGAACATGCGCAACACCTTCATATGAGTAGTTCAAATGAATCACTGGACTAGCGCTATAATTTCCTCTTCTATATATCAATATCATAATGGCATAAAAAATACCGCAATCTACAGGATCAACTCAAAATAAATCCCAGCCGGTGGGTATCAAATATTCGCCGAGTGAATTTTTTGCTGCATCATGTCGAGCAATATGTCGGAATACTGCTGCATCAAGTCTATGACGGAGCCGGAACCGCTGGCTCCTTTCGACACCAAGTCGTTCAGTTTCTTGATCGCGTCCGTTTGGTTCACGTCCAAATTGCCGTTGTTTTGCTTGAATTCGTTGAAGATGCAGTCGTGAATGACCTACGAAATCAAAATATTAGCATTAGGCCGTTGATGAATAATTTTTTACGCTAGCAACAATTTTAAGTTCAAAGTTTTAACTACCAGTTGAGGTTCAACCAATGACATAACAACAAATGGACCGGCCCTCGTGTCTGGTTATTGACTCCCGCGCAGTGCGATAGAGATAGCCTCAGAAGAATGGAGCTAATTACGAGAAAATTTTGACTTGCCTTATTGCTTGGAATATGTTTTTACTACGTATTCAGTTGTATTGGTTTGTTTCCAGTGGTCTAACTTGCACAATTGTGCCTATTTTGTTTAATTCCAGAATACCCATAAAAGATATCAATTTAAGAAAATTATGGTTACATGCTATGAGAAGGGTTAATTATAATCCCAAACATTCATTTGTATGCGAAAAACACTGTCCAGAAAGTGATTATGAACTTCATGTACGTGGAAAAAAAAGTTCTTAAAAAGGGGGCTATTCCATCCGTATTCAGTTTTCCACGCCACCAGATAAAGATTGTGAAAAAAGAAGAATTTTGAAGAGACAGGAATATGTACCAGGTATGTTCGATTGGCGGATGTTATTTCTATTCACTTGGTGTGTTAATAGATTGTTTCTTCAAATAGAAAATAGGCTTCAACCAAATTCATCTCCTGATAACATAGTGAACATGGAACTTGACAATAATAGAACTTTAGAAACAGCATCAGTAGATGTTTCAGTTCACACCAATGAGAGTGCACCTCAGCCTTCGACATCAACTGAAAGTCAAATTTCTCCAAGATAAGCTTGTATTGTTAGAGAAACATTCCTATATATATTCCTATATACTAATTTTATCTGAGTAATATTTACATTATAGGAAAACACAATTGTGGGTTCCAATTTATTTTGGCGATTTCAAAAAAGCAGACATGGAACAGAATTAAGAGAAAACGGTTTTGGAAAGTTGCTCATGCCACTGTTAATAAATACCATAAATTAAATAAGTATCTACCCCCTAATAAGTATGTCCCCCAAGGCAAGCCTGTCCCCACCATATCGAACATCAACACTACCATGGCAGAAGTCACCGTGATATTCGTAAAATCCTTAAAGAACCAGATACGCAAAAGGCATCAGGACCGGACGGAATATCTGACATCGTGTTAAAGAACTGCACCAATAAACTAACACCCGTTTTTTCCAGGCTTTTTTCTCTGTCTTACCGAAAAGGGATTGACCCATCTTCTTGTAAAATCGCTCGACTGCAACCCGTTCCAAAAAAAGGCAAGAAAACCACGCCCTCAGACTAACGCCCAATTGCCTTGCTTCCAAAAATCTCCAAAGTCATGGAACGTGTAGTCAATCAGGAACTACTCAAGTACCTCGAGAACAACAGCATAATCAGCGATAATCAATACGACTTTCGCAAAGAGAGATCGACAGGAGATATATTGGCCTATGTCACTCATATATGGAGTAGGGCAATTGAGAACTACGGAGAGTCTCGAGCGATTGCGTTGGATATTTCGAAGGCATTCGACAGAGTTTAGCATGACGGATTACTCAACAAATTACCATCCTTCGGACTACCAGCTTCTCTCTGCAGCTGGCAAGCCAGCTTCCTTAAGAACCGCTCTCTGCAAATTGCAGTTGATGAACACATCTCAGACACATTCTCCATTAACGCGGGCGTGCCTCAAGGCGCAATATTTTCACCAACTCTGTTCCTCATCTATATTAACGACCTGCTGACCGAAACGAATAATCCTGTTTACAGTTTTGCAGATGAGTACCCTTGTCTCCCAATTTAAATCAGAAAAACCTTTACCAGCGACTGAGACTTATCACCGCAGACAAGAGCAGATTACAGCAATTAATCAAGACCTGGAAAAAGTTCAAACTTGGGGCGACAGAAATTTGGTCTAGTTCAATGCAGCAAAGACCCATGGCAGGATCGACCATTCCTTCATCGTAGTCAGTCGGACTACTGGATGTCTCAGTCAACATCAATATGTCCTGGCATGACCACGTTGCTAACATAGCAAAATCAGCCTCCCAGAAGCTTGATGCGCTATTTCGCAACAAAAACTGTATACATCGCAGCAGTTGCTCTTGCTCTACAAAGCGCAAATATCTCCGTGCTTAGAAAATTGCTCACACATCTGGGGTGCCGCACCAAAGCACACTATAAAGCTGCTGGATTATATTCAGAAGAGAGCTGTGCGTCTCGTCGGCGACCCGGAGTTGACCCGGAATCTGGATAGTCTGGAACACCGCATATATGTGGCCGAGATGTCCCTGTTTTACAGATACTTTCCCGGCAGATGTTACCAGGATTTTGCCCGCCTCATCCCGCCACTGGCAACGCCTGTCAGACAGTCATGACAGACGGCAAGAGAGCACCCGTCTGTTGTACAACTGGAAACACCTAGAACATCGCTTTACAAGAACTCCTTTGTCTGGCGCACTGCATCACTGTTGAACACACTCCCAGGACATCTGTTCGCCCTAATTACAACCTGCAACTATTCAAGAACCGTGTCAATCAACATCTTCGCACACACACCGCTCGTCGAGCGCCATAGGATCTCCCTTTAGTGTGTGTGCCACTGCTATAAGTAAAAATTACCAGTGCAAAATAAGAAGGCAAAATAAGCAGATAAAAAATTTAAATACTTTACTGAAACAGCTAAATAAAAACCAGAAAATATCTTCTACTCAGTTATTAAGTGTTACAGGTAGATCAACATTTGCTATCGTATCTTTAATTATAAATATATATTGCATGTGTCTATTGCATGTTCAATTTACATCGAGTATTACTGCATTAATAGTAGTATGTAGATCAAAGTGTAGATAGGGTAGTAAGTAGCTGGTGTATGTATTTTGATTATGGATATTTCTAGCAAAGCTTTCCAGAAACTCAAAAACAGCTAATATTTAGACACTTGAAAAAGGATGGTAGGACTAAATATGCCCCAGAACTAACAAGCTTTGCTTTAAGTTTAAATTTCTATTCGACATCAGCATATGGGTATGTAAGGCAAATATTTGGAAAGAATTGTCTGCCACATCCACGTACTCTAGCCAAAGCTCTGTTGATGGGACCCCTGGTCACACTGCTGAAGCACTGCAAGCTATAAAGGCAAAGGTTCAAAGTGAAAAACAAAAGGGAAAGCCAATTATTGCTGGATTGGTGATGGATAAAATGTCTATTCATGAACATGTGCAATGGACTGGTAGTAGACATGTTGGATATGTGGATTATGGAACTGGCTTGTATGGAAATGGTATGTTACCCAAAGCAAAAAATGCATTAGTGTTCATGATGGTTGGCCTTAATACTCGATGGAAAGTACCTATTGCTTATTTTTTGGTAAATCAGTTACAGCTGAAGAAAAAGTCAATTTGGTAAAAAGGGTTGTTTACATCAATTAGAAAACACATAAATTATTGTTAAAAGCTTTACTTTTGATGTGTGTTCATCTAATTTGGCCATGTGCAATGTATTAGGGGCAAATTAAACCCAATTAATAACACAAAAATTCATATAATCCCTGATGCATCTCACATGGTTAAATTAGTTCGTAATACTTTGGGCGATTATATATGGGACTTTTTTTTTTAATTAGCAGAACTGCAAAATGAATTTGGGCTTCACTGTGCTACGAAAATACGCTCACGTCATTTACAGTATTCAAAAGAGAAAATGAATGTTAAACTTGCAGTACAAACTCTGCTCAGTACCAGTGTTGGTGATGATTTGGAATACTGCAATAAAGATTTGTGCATAACTTCCTTTCAGAACAGCGATTTCGATTTTCTGAATTCAGGAAATCGTTACGGTAATACAAAATTTAAAAGACTCCTTTTTAAACCTGAAAAAGATTTTGTAAATATATTACATCGGTAGAATATATAAATTCTTTGAAGGGCCCTGATGGTAGCTCTCTTTGCTTTCCGGAAGAAAAACTAGTTTCCTTGGATTGATTATATGTTTGAAGAGCGTAGAAAATTTATTTCATGAATTCGTTTTGACAGACAATTTTAAATTCCTTTTAACATATAAACTTAGTCAGGACCACCTTGAAATGTTTTTCTCCGCGGTTCGCCGCAGAGGTGGCTTGAACAACAACCCTACAGCATGGTAATTTGAAAATGCATATAAAAGATTGCTTGTCCATAATGTCCATGCTGAAATTATTTTACTTGATACAGCTAACTGTTTGGCTCAAGATAGTACCAGTATACTAAATATATCTTCAAAACCCAATGGTGCTATTTTAGATTTGTTGATGGAAGACGAATGACTTACAATTACAAACGATTATGAACTAAAATGTGTTGAAAACTATAATATTTTGAATTGTGCGTATATCACTGATATAATTGAATATGTAACAGGCTTCGTAAGCAGAAAATTAATCAAATCCATTAATTGTAACATTTGTGCTGATTCTCTACTGCTGAGTATTCACTAATCACTATCTATGCTCCTGAATAGAAAAAACGGAGGAAAACTGTGCAAAGCTTCGAAAGATGTGGTAAAAATTTGCATAAGTTGATAAATCAATAGTGAAATCGGAACCAATTTTTCTACTCCAAAAATGTTAATGAAACTAATTACATTAGCAATGCGAAATCTAAATGTTCACAAGAACATTTCAAAGATCAGGACCCTTTAAAGGGTCATTTTTTAAAATTTTGAAAAAATATTTTTTACATTAGACTCCATGAAATTCAAAATAGAATTCGTCATAAATTAATCAAAACTATTATTCTTTGCAACCAGTTGCAACCATCTCTAAATCTAAATGCAAGTGGGTGTATAAAGCTTCTTTAGGCAGCATCTAGTGCATACGAATATTGAGGTCCTCTAGCATACGGAAGACGCAGAACTCTGTAATTACCTATACTTAAATATACAATTAATCCTTAATTTTATCCCCAGGTATGATAAGTGCCATATTTTAATATATATATATCCTAGGCACTTTTTATATGTGGCAAAACAACGCTACAAATTTTAATACAAGCATTATGGGATGGTTAAATGGTACAACTTACACTCGATGGATGACAGATCAACACTCTCACTTGACAAGTCCAGATCTTCATTGATTGATAAATCAATAGTGAAATCGAAACCAATTTTTCTACTCCAAAAATGTTAATGAAACTAATTACATTAGCAATGCGAAATCTAAAGGTTCACAAGAACATTTCAAAGATCAGGACCCTTTAAAGGGTCATTTTTTAAAATTTTGAAAAAATATTTTTTACATTAGACTCCATGAAATTCAAAATAGAATTCGTCATAAATTAACCAAAACTATTATTTTTTGCAACCAGTTGTACCCGTCCGATTTTACCACTGCGAAATATTTTTAAATTTCATTTTATACGCCGCAAAAAAAAAAACTGTATTTTGCACTCATTGGTTTATTAATTCTAAATTTATTGATTCGATTTGCTGACAACAAGCTTGAAATTGCCGCATTTCTTAATGTAAATTAACTGTATTCTAAGTATAGGTTAACGATATATTTGTATTAGCTTTTATAACACGTTGTGACTATATTTATGTTAGTTGATAAGCGAAGCACATTGTTATTAGGATAGCTTAGCTTGATTTATATTACATTACCGTAGAACGGCCAGCGAACCGATTTATATTTTTTAAGAATTCTGTTAATAAAACCCGCTGCATTAGACTCGTCGATTCATATTTTATTGTCGGTTGGAATATTTCATAACTTTTTGGAACCCCATGGTTGCCGGACTCCAATCACCAGCCGATCGGCCGATCATTTGTGAGATCGTTTTGGGACCTCTGCTTAGATTTATCTTTCCACTCAGCATGCTGCACTTTTTGTAACGTGCGGTTGTTGTTCCGAGTAATAGGAATGTACTATTTCTTATAATTGCAGCTGTCGATTTCAATTTTTAAAAAAGTTTATCGTTTTGTTGGGGATATTCTCTAGTATTTCTTAAAAAAAAAATAATTTTAGCCCATTAATTGTGGCTTCCGCCGTCAATTTGTCCTCATAATAAACGAGAACTCAGTCGTTTAATATCTTAGAATTATTCCTTGTATCGAATCAGTTGGCATTTTTCACCTCCTCCCTACTTGCTGTTCTGACGTAGTTTTTTTTTTACGTAGAAGGAGAAAGGTAATTGACGGAAACAAATCGAGAGTTATTCTAGTTAGACCCTTCGGTGAGAAGAGACGTTTCTGTTTGAGTACAGTCAGAGACTCCACATTTAGTTTTGTGATTTAATTCCACCCATTCTTTGGGTATATTGTGGTATCTCTTGGTGTTTTGACACGACCGATTTTTCGGGATCTAAATACTGTACTAGGTAAGCATTTTCTCTGGAATTATTTTTTTACCTACTGCTTGTGAAGCACGCGGACGACGTCATGACACTAATGGTTTTTTTCCCTTATTTCTAGAGGCTTTCAAGTTCGTCGAATAGGACCGAGACCGTCGAATCTCCCGTACCCTCACACACTAACGACGTAATTATTGCTACAGTTTTTTTTTGCCTAAATTAATGATTTAATTGCTTTATCTGTGTTAACCTCTTTTGTTTCTCGTCCACCATTTGCTTTGCGTCCCATGCGTTATCTTATCTAGTCCATTTTATCAAATCCGAATTTTTATTTTAATGTAACTTGAGTTTTGATCATATGGGGAAGTTTATATTTGGTATATTCAAGTTATATGTACCTCAGTATTTCTTTTATTTGCTGATGGTCATTGAAAAATCATTGATAACTTTTGGGGTAATTTGTTGGCTGGCTATAGTTTTTTATTAAAGTTAGTGGGCTTTGTCTAATGCGTACTGAGTTATTTCAGGGTTTTACTAGCAGGGTAGATGCAGGTTTTTCTACCAGGCCTACAACTTTCGAATACCAGGCTACTACCTCAATTAGCGGGCCACAGTCCAATTACAGGGCCACAACTGTAATTAGCGGTCCACAGTTCAATTTCCGGGCTACTTCTAGCCCCAGGCTACACTAGAGCCAATTGAATTGGTGAGTCTTCTACTAGTTTTGTCCTCAGGGTCAGTGACCTAGCGGTACCAACAGGTGCTCGGCGCCAGAGTTCGACCGGATCTAAGTGGTATTGTACTGAAGCATTTGTCTTAATTATTATCTCGTTTTTTTTTTTATTTTTGTGAGTAATTATAATGAATTTGGCACTATAGTTGGTGCCTTAAAACAGCCAAGTTTCATTATTCATTTATTTTTCTGACCGCTTGACCTAATCGTTCTTTATTTCTCTCTTTTTAATATAAATCAAGCATTGACTGGCTTTAAAATAGTTTCAATAAATTAATTCTTTTCATTCATTTATCGAATGAACTTTCTCTCTTTATAATATAAGTCAAGCATTGACAGCCATGCTTTGAATAGTTTTACTCTAATTTCATTCCTTTTATTAATTTATCGAGTCGTTTGGTTTAATTATTATGGCGGTTCATTGCTACATATTATTATTGCTACATTTAAAATCGGTGCAGATATTAGCGCACGCATACCAAGATGTAATTAGCTTAGTTAACATCAAAGTGAATCACTTCGGTTTGTAGTGTTTATTGCATTTAGTTGTGCGGCATTATTATTAGTTAAATTTAATAGTCATTTGACATTCTTTTGTCTTTAACTTGCCATTTTATTCCAGATAAATTGTTGCTGTGTTTAAAAAAAAAAGAACTTAGTAGCAAATATATTGTTCCTTAAATTTTAGATTGTGTTTTCTTGATAAGTTAAGGTTGAGTTAGTTGATTTAATACGTGGGCCTAGCCACCCTGCACAACACCAGCGGAGCTTTTTCAGTTTAGTTGGACAGAACTGGTGGCGCTATAACGACCCCACTAACGGGGCCGTGCATTTGCAATACGATTCTCCGGGGCTAGGTTTCCTTTTAATTAAAAATCTTTACTTTTGACTTCAAGAAGAAAAACGTGTTGCACAGTAGATTGGGTTATACCTGATATTTTAGCTAGTTATGTGTGCTAGTGGATAAGTATGTCACTTTTTGTCATTATCATTGTATATTTATAGTTACTATGATTTTCACTTTAACCTCTTCTTCAGGACACCTGTATTTTCAAATATTATATGCTTTGTACTATTATTATTATTATTACGATTCTTAATAATAAAATGCGTTTCATAAAGTTGGGATTTATTTAACAGTATCTACGAATCCTCCTATTAACTTTTGTATTTAAAGACTATGAGGAATCCAAAACTTATCAAGGTATGTATATTATACATCATCCTGCATAATGGCTATCTGTACATTAATTACATTTATACCTACAAATAAACTAATAATAATAATTTAAAGCAGGGAAGTATGGATATTCAATTAAACTGAGAAATAAATCACTTCCCCTGCAACAAACATTATTAGTATATTATCACAAAAGCAACTAAAACTATTGATTGGGTTCAGGAATATTTGTTGTTCAAATGTTCAAAACACTATCCATAAATCTATAAATTGGTCAAAACCAATCATTTTAGTTCAAATTATTTATATTTGCCGCCTATTTTGCCGTAATTAGCTCTATCTCTTTGCGACCTCTCTCTCTCTTATGTTGGCTGCAAATGAAACGTGTTGATCTTATGGGTTAGAGCCGGTTCATTTGTTGTTATGTCATTGGATTCAACTGACCCGAGCTTAAGCTAGTTTTATACGACCGGGCCACAGTCTTACAAAGAACCAATTCATTCAAACTCATTAGTTTTCCTCAACGTTTATTTATTGAATTACATTTTTACCATCAGTTAAAGTGTGTTTTTAATAGATTTAATAAGATCCATGCTGTGGAGCAACTTATACAAAGAAAAATGGAGTATAAAAAAGAAACCAGAGCTAACCGAAACTTTACGACAATAAAATGGATATAATGAACTTAACGATAGAATCACTATTGACATCCGCATCTCGATTCAAGAAAAAAAACTCTCAGACAAATATCAGCATATCAGGAACTAAAAAAGAAATTCATAGAGAAATGAGAAAGGTCATTCGAACCTATAACGCAAACGCAATAGAAGACAATGCAAACATGAAGGTCGTAAGATCAAAACTATCCTTAGGCAAACACAGGATTATTCGAAATGAAAGACGAGCTGTGTAACATAATTTCGGACATCAGAAGTATTGCTGAGTGCATTAATGACTTCTACACATACCTCTACACCTTTATTAGACCGAATCAAGAGTTACGTGGGCGCTGATAACGTTCTTGAAATATTAAAACAAGAAATACAGGCTACTCCTGCTCTCAAGCAAATGAAGAACAGAAAAAGCCCAGGAGACGACAAAATCACATATGATTTTGGGATCTCTCGGTGACCGCATCGAGAGATCTTTACAAACTCTAATAAATGTTCGCAAGAAGTAATTCTGCTTTTTAAAAATGAAGATAATTATCGACCGATTAAGCTTGTCTCTCACCTGTTTATACAGGTAACCATCAGGTAAGATTATCATCAGTTAACCAATAAATTTCAGTGGAACAAGCAGGATTTAGCGCCATCAACTACCTACAAACCATTGGAATATCAGAAGAAAAAAACAACGAAATAAAACGTACCCCTCTACTTGGTACTTTCAAATAGATCAGAAGTTATTACCAGTATTAAGAGGATCAAAAAACTAGAATTTGAGCTTCAGAGCCTATCGAAGTGTAAACATTGCAATGTCTGGAAAACAGTTCAATTTGGATATACGAGTCGGAATTTAAGTTACAAATGAGAATTTGATACCCTTATGGAGGAAGGCAACACTACATTGATATTGTCCAAGGTGACAAGTTTAGATTCCTAGTAGAGAAGATTTTGCTCCAACTGAAGAACACCGGTCATCGCAACTGTTTCCCATTAATCGTAGTCTTAAGAATCACTGCCTCCACATTTATGCGATAGATGCATTGTCTGCATCTCGGAAGGACCTTCGGAAGGCTCTAGATGGTGTGATCAACAAAAATGTCAGCAATTAAATAATCTTAAAAAACACACATAGACAATTTATTACCAAATCAAATTTTGAATCCGTAATGACATTATCATTAACAGGAAATTTCGAGTTGTGCCTTACAATGTACCACATCTCGAAATTTAGACGGTTTCCTGTTTCCTACCTTATGCGTTCTGATGAGCGACATCTTGATACACTCCAAAGCCTCAGGCTGCGAATCGCCTGCATCCTCGTTTTCTTTGAGCTTCTGATAGACCTTGACAACGTTGTCAGCCGTCGTCACCAATTGCCTGCTAACATCTTCACAGAGTTGATTTGAAACTGCCAAAAAGGAAAGAAATATGATTTTAAAAATCAGCTTTAGTTGAAAACGTGAATTAAATAGAGTAGAGCCAATATGTACTACCATTAAATTAACATACAAAAATATATGCATATGATTAGGTCTAATTTGATAGCTTTACATCGATGATCAAATTGATGATGATTGTTATAAATGTTCAGCAATTTATTCCAAATACTTGTTGATCTAACGGGTTTATTGACTCGGTTGCAAACATACAGTGCAACAGCTAAAATTCTTAACTCTTCCACCTTATCAGTGTGCTGGATAAAAGAATTAATTTTATAAGAACAAATTTTTCTTGACAATAAACTTAATAGTTCTGCGCTTTTCTCCAGGTACCTGTCTCATCACTTAGGCCTCATCTAGCGCATACGGATACTGATGCCTTCTAGCATACTGAAGACGCATGCAGAACTATGTACATACCTATACTTAAATACACAATTAATCCTTAATTTTATCCCCAGGGATGATAGGTGCCATATATCTTCTAGGCACTGTATATATTGCAAAACAAAGCTACAAATTGTAACACAAGCATTATGGGATGGTTAAATGGTGCAACTTACACTCGATGGATGACAGATCAACACTCTCACTCGACAAGTCCAGATCTTCATTGGTCAGAGTGTCGTCGAAGTGAATCGAGTGCCGTGACGCTACAATGCAAAAAAAATGAGCTGCTTAGTCGTGTTAGTGTGTTAAGAAGGATGACGATATAAACCTATGATCGTGATGAATAAAAATAAGATATTGCCAAACTACTGTTCTAATACTACAATGTTAGAAAATAATTTCAATTTGAAGTGATTCCATTTAAATATTTTCTGAAGAAAATTGTGATTTATGCGACGATTAAAACAAAATAATGTGCTCCGCGTTAATAAAGTTATCCTTCAAAGCTATAATAAAAAGCATCGAAAAAAAAATATTCTTACGGCGTTTAGGGTCCTTATTATTCATGTGCCTTTTCGAATTCTGTCCATTTTCAAAGCTCTGCTGCCTGCTCATTCTAGGAGGGACTTGGGGCTTCTTGGGGGCATCTTCATCGTCCGAAGTTGATAAGTTGTCTAGACCGACTTGATTCAGATTACCTTTATAAAAAATAATTATGTATGTTTAGGTTCGTCTAGTATGAATCATATACATTTCATAACCCTTTTATTTAATTTCTAGAACAAATTAAGCTGCAAGTGTGTTTTGTGATTTATCTAAAGCATTTTGGCTAGTGTTAATCACAGAAATACTAAGGTTTCTCAGACCTTTTTTCAATGGTTCAAGTCTTCTCTTTCAGTTTTATTTAAAATATTATATTTAGATGATAAGAACGACGAAATAATTATTATCACCTTCATACATCGGGGAATACAAAAGTATTCAGTATTTCACCTGAAGACGACGTTGTGATTTTATTACAAATACAATGACAATGCAAGTCCAAAATAACGCCTATTAATTAAATGTTACTCACTCGTAGAATAAGACTGCTTTTTCCTGCCCTGCAAGGGCTTCTGACTCATCTTGTTGTGCGAACTAATCGTCGGCCTCATCAGTCTCGACATCTTTTTCTCTTGTGGGTCATTTTCGGAATCGGAATGTTGGTTCAGCACCACGCTAGATTTGCTGCGCATCATCGAGTTGTTTTTGACGTAGCGCGGGGTCATTCTTGCAGGCGGGGCTGGCTTTTTACCTTAATTAAGATATAATAATTTTATTCGTAAATCTAATGGGTGAAAAAAAATTTTAGGACATCAAAAGCAAAGAAGAAATTATTAGAGAAAAAAAGGTATTTAAGAAGAAATTAGGAGAAGACAATATATTAAGTAAAGATGGAGAATAAATAAGGAAACAAATACTAGATAGATTTAGTTTAAGTTTAAAATCGTCAAATTCGTAGGAAATACATTTTCCTTAAAATTGAAAGGGTTTATGAAGATAGGCCTAACTACGTATGAGTGTCATTTTGTCATATTCTAGAGTATAAAATATACTAGAGTATATGATGATATTTTCCACGAAACATTTTTTCAATTTAAAATGAATAGGTGGAGTAACAAAAGAATGGAAAGCAAAAATAAGAATTAGTAAGAATTAAAATATTAATAATTGAGGTAGTAAAACATGCAAGCAAGTCTACCCAAAAGCCAACGTAATATGCATAATAAGAATATATCAAAAGATACAAAATATTTCTGAAGTGAAACTTAAATTTAAAAACTAGAGATCATAATTCAACAGTAATTTAGCAAAAGCAGACATGTACTTTCTTCGGATCTTTCATTCTCTGAATCTTATCGATAATACACAACATCCTACATGTTGTATCTTTTGACATATACGACTACTTACTCGGCTCGGACTGCTTTCGTTTGGGCGGCACATTCTGCATGCTTAAATCAGACAAACTACACGATCTCCTCAAGCTTGAATCGGGGCTAGACGCGTCGTCTACATACACTGCAAAACATGCAAAAAGTCCAATGGTAATGGGGGTGAACGAAAACAAAAACAGCTGGGATCGGAAAATGTTCCAAAAGAATTTCATCAGCAGTTACTCACACACATCAGCCTACAAATTTTAAATTATAGAGACGAACTTCGTTTGTATCACAAAACTCTGAAATGTACTCTATCATAGAAGTTATGTGAGAGTTTGGACCGAAGTGACAACAAAATAAAGGAAGTTTCAATCTTTAACACGTATTCTGAAATCCTTTGGAACATAACATAAAAATAAAATGCATGCAATTTGAGAAAAAGGCGGTCATGCATGGCTGTTCAACAGCCATAAGGTGTAATATAAAAAAAATAACAATATAAGCCCGATATTGTGCTTTATATTGTGCATAACATAAATGGACTTGATAAAATGAACCAGATGGAGTTAAAATGTAGTTGCAGGAAAAATCAGCCCAAAGAATTAAAATAAAACAGACATTCTATGCAAAATATTATATTTTCTTAAACAAAAACTAGACTTATATACAAAATATACAAATACGTGTCCAAGGTGCTCCTTGAATGCAAAACACTACAGATTTTCGGATCAACATATGCCGAGATCTTTCAGTATGTTTGATGACAAAACATTTTTTTAAAGGGGGATCCCGTAGTTATTCCAATTTTGTTTCTTAACATGTCATAAATTAGATCATGAATTACCATTTTTGAATGCCCCCTTTCACTTAAATCTACAGAATTTCCGCATTAGCCTTTGGACTAAATTCTACATTGCAAGACGTTCTTAGACTAAACTATGTCAATACAGTGTATAATTTTACATAGTCCATATTATCTTGATTTTACTAAATCCCATATGATGGGGTCACGTTGCTTAACTGCCCTGCATATTCTAGCCTAAGTTTCCATGCTAACATTATGACATTCCTAACACAGCCACAGCTAAAATAAATACGATATCAACCTTTTTCAAGCAATACTTAAGTAAATTGTATATACAGAGTGTCTCAACAATGCATGAACTGTAGCTAGTTCCAGTGTTGAAGAAAAGGTGAAAAACTATGTTTTGTTTTCTCTCTTGAATGCTATCGAAAAAGATAAATCTTCTATGTTTATAGAGCATTCACGCTATCGATGTTGGAATAAAATGGCTTGCACATTCCTTCGTTATTCAGATTCCTGTACAAACCGTGCTTTGTATAGGACCTGATAACCAGGATAAACGAGCTCTGTGTGATCTTAAAATTTCGATATTCCGGATATATTCATTGTAATATTCTTAGTTTGCTTCTCTATAAATTATAGACCAGTAAAAACTACCGCAGTTCATCTGCCATTTTGCAGTATTTCGGGGACGGAACCCCGAATTTTGTCCGAATCAATGTCGTACGAGACGGATGACGATCTTTCTCAGATATCTACGGATGTAGAATCTGATAAAATCACTCAAGATAAAAGAATTAGGTACTACTTATCTAAACTCGCAAAACAAAGTAGTGACTGCATTTGGCGAAAGTTTTCGAAAATATGGACGGCAATTCCAAGAACGACCTACAAACTGCGATAGCGAGCTTTAAAATTCATTTATCCAAGACAAAACAGTCTTCAAAGCTAAAAAAAGGTAGTCCAAGCCCGTGTTGACTGCGGAAAAAAAAGGGCAAAAGCGGTAGGTAGCACTGAAACATCACCGACTTACATAAAAAAAGCAGAAGCTATGTGACGTAATAGCACCAGAACAGAACATGGATACGCTAGAAACACTAGATAACCCAAACTAACATCACAGAAATCGACCCGAAACAGAGTACTTCATCAGCTGCCCCGGAAACACAAAAAACGGAAGAGAATGTATTCAAGACTCCTTATCGTACCATTTGTTTTAAACGGAGTATAAAAAAGGTATATCTCGATGCCGGAGGAATGCAAGCAGTCCCGGCTCCCCTACCACCAAGCAACCGTTATGACGTGCTTACCGATACGGAAAACGAGGAAAATGAAAACGATGACGCTAGCAGCTTAGCCTCCTCTCAAGCTCCAGCAGAGAGGAAAATACTTACCAGAGCAAAATCAAGATTGACAAAATCGAAGCCGAAAACGCCGCCACCGCTAAAGCAGAAGCCACCTCTGCCATCCCCTTTACTTATTAAGGGGAGGCCAAAGAGCCACAAAGAAATAAAGGACTTACTAAAAGAAGCGAGAGTCATGGAATATAATTTGAAATACACCAAAAACTCTATGATTATATACTACTCGCACAACAAGGACTGGGCAACTCTAAAACGCATCTTAGATAAGGACGAATTAGAATACCACTCATACGCGAAGGCCTCACAAAAAACGCACGAGTTCGTTCTTAGAGGCCTCGACGGAGATATAGACCACAAGAAGTGCGTAATGCCCTCATAGACGAACACTCTCTAGCTGCCAAAGAGGTGTACCTAATGAAAAGGACGCGGGTACCACGCGGTATCTAATGGTGTTAGAAGTGTCTATTACACTGCGAAAACTCAACCAGGACTGCCGTCTAATATCGAATATAATACATGTCTCGTGGGAAAATCGTAGGACGGCGAAGCCAATCATGCAATGTAAAAGATGCCAGAGCCTCGGACACGCGCTAACTTATTGTAAGCGTAACTGAGCCTGCTCGAAATGTGCAGGCCCACACCGGAGTGTCAGAGTGACGTGATCAAATGCGCGAACTGTCACGGTAATCATAGGGCGATAAGCATCGAATGTCCTGTTTACCAATATAAACTACAGCAAATTCAATCCTCAAAATCACAAACAGTAAATCGAACATACAAACCAGCACCACCCCCTGGCAGAATAATAATGGAAGAGATCCCACAGGAGAGGCAACAAGGCAGTATTCAAAGCATTTTCCGGCCCTCAATCAACACAGGTCTACCCTCAATGCCAATAATGTCCCAAAGGTTAGTGGTGGTAGCATTGATAGCAACCAAATTTCTTTTCACTTACAAAACCAAACCCAACCTCAATCTCAAACCTCTAATCAATCAAATATAGTTAACATTCTTAATACTTTACATAATGCCGTTTCATGAATCAATAATTTAGTTAATCTGAGTGAATTAATTAGAGCCTTGAATGATTACGCGAACTTGCTCGAATTCTATCAGGGAAATGAATATGAAATCCTTCAGGTTTCCATGAAATTCTTCTCGGAAGACTTTAATAGGTATGGCATATAAATGTTGCAATGCCAATTAACGTAATCAGCTGGAATTGCAATGGCATACGCTCCAAGCTCGGCAAGTTTAGAAATTACATTTACAATAAACCTGATAACCATATAGCGTTTATTTTGGAAACTATAAACTGAAATTTCATGACTTTAACGTAGAGAGATATGATGGGCCAGATCGACGTGGAGGGGGTGTGGCCTGTCTGATTCATAAGTCCCTTCGTTATAAGCGAGCCGATAGCTTACAGACTATCATTGAGCACGTACGTGTCGAAACGGACGGTGGTTTGCGAATCTGCGGCGTCTCTTCACCCCCGCGTCTCCGCCTCACAGAAAATGACATGCTACAATTACTACCTGCTGGCAAAAAGACGATTCTGTTGGAAGATCTTAATGAAACTCATGTAGAATGGAGAAATCGGACGCTTGCTACGCCGATTAGTCGAACACAACATATACGTACTGTACCATCAAACCCCAAATCCCACCTACTATCACGTACACTGGCCCAATCCGTCATTCCTAGATATAGCGCTAACCCGAGGAATGACAGTTACTTCAACGCTTCAAGAGCTAAACATTCTCAATTCGCATCACCTTCCTATCAAGATTACGCTGTGTGATCGAGTGCCGCAAGTACAGGACATCGTATTGTCGTATAGAAATCTTGATTGGAAAGAATACCGGTCCAGGCTAAATGAAGTGACAGTCATTCAGAGGAAAATAGATACTATCCCAGAACTCGAGAGCGAAGTGCAAGCTCTTGTCGCAAAAGTCCAGCGCGTCGGTGATGCAATTTGTCCGACAGTCAGAAGACAGTCATATACCGAAACATTTCCTGACAGCATCCTAGACCTTATCACTTTCCGAAATCGTATCCGGCAGAGATGGCAGCGTACCAGAGCTATAAACGATAGAGAGCGTATCATGATACAATAAACGTAAGGTATGATATCGCGCAGGCGACGATTCGTCTGTGACGTCATTGCGAGCTTTCTTTGGCGCTGCGCGCCGGCCTGCATTTACAACATGAACGAACGTGTGCTTTGCATTTGAGATCCGTATGTTTTAGATTTAAATTTTGTTGGCGTTACTGTTCCTTAGACGATGTTTGTTGGTATTTTTAATTAAAAAACGTTTGATTATGAGGTGTGCTGTGGACGGATATAAGGTGGATAACCAAGACAAAAACTTTGATAGGAATATAAGGTGTTTCACGTTGTAGTAAATGGGTTCACCTGTGTTTTCGTAAGGATAAATTTAATAAAACTTCTTCACGTATTTGCTCAAAACATTTTGAGGAAGATGACTATGTACAGGGTGGCCCGTTTAAGACGGGCCTATACCTTATCTCGAAGACTACAATGGTTGCAAAAAAAATTAAAAACAAAAGTTGTTCCTAGTAAAACGATCTTTACTTTTTTGTATTTTTTTAATCTTTACTTTTTTATATACAGGGTGGTCAAAGAAAGTTACACTTTTTTAAATGAAACAACCTATATTTTATTACATTTTTGGATTCTACTTAAAATTCTAATCATATTAAATTTGATGTATGATGTTATACCTCTAGAGTTAGTAGTTTCACAGCTATAAACAATTGAAAATCGGTACTGAGGCTTCTTTTCACATTGGTAGCAGGAAGACCATTAAAGATGGAGTAAAATTAATTCCACATTCCTATCTTAACTTTCCAACAGCAATCTGATGGTGCTAACTGATGGTACCTACAGAGGTACCAGATTTGGTACCCATGGTACCACTTGC
This sequence comes from Pissodes strobi, assembly GCA_016904865.1. NCBI lineage: Eukaryota > Metazoa > Arthropoda > Insecta > Coleoptera > Curculionidae > Pissodes > Pissodes strobi. Next base: position 152,166 of record MU183683.1, on the reverse strand, counting down.
CAATGGTACCTACC
>MU183683.1:82806-130204 GCA_016904865.1 Pissodes strobi | reverse complement strand
AACCGTTAGAGATAGGTATAAGACATTATTCATGAAATATGTCTAGCCTTTTTCGCACAATCCAAATATGCAATAATATACATGGCATCCCATTTAAAAAATATATCAAAGTGACCTTTAGTTCAATTGGTTTTTGCTGAACATATCCGAATTCGCGGGAGAAAATTACATAAGATGGTTATTTCGGTTTTTTTTTTATAAAATTACAGGGAAAGTAAATAAATCGCCTTGTCTAGTCCTCGTTGGATAACCCTGTACAGCCTGTCAAACATGGTAGTTGGCCGATTTTCAACTGTCAATATTTCGAAAAACTTGGGGATAGATATAGGGCATTATTCACGAAATGTGTCTAGAATTTCATGCAGAATCTAAATGTGCGATAATATACATTCCATTAAAAAAACTCAAAAAACGAACGACAGGATTTTATAAAGCACCCTGTATAATTGAAAATATTTTCACAATATTTACCACAACTTATCTTACAATTTTTGTATTTAACATTTTTTTATCTCTGTACGGGTCTTTGTTACACTAATGCGCCACCTATATCTGTGGAAAGTTTGAGAAGCGGCTACAATATCATTTAGAACAGTCTACAAAATAAATAATAATCCCAAATATTATATTTCTGAAAACTGGTTTCGTCCAACGAGCGATTGCCCGACCGGCTCAGGTTGTAAACAACAGACACACACCACGTGGCCTCGCGCCGATGCCAGCTTTTACCAGAAGAAATAATTCTAAATAAATTCATGTGTTTGAGCGACAAGGGGGCGTGTCGAATAAGCGATTTTGTCTCAAAATCTTTATTCCAGGATTATGGACAAACTATTTGATCGAATTTTTTTTTTCTTTTATCAATATGTCTAGAATATGATCCACTAGGGTCGTACAGACTTATTTTTTCTGTTATTTTTTTCTCCTAATATATTAAAAGCTAAAATTAAGAAATTAAATTTTTTATCACTGTACTGCCCTAGATTCAGTAATTCTAAGCGAGTTTTATACTTGGCTAATTTTCTTTATTATGCATATTAACGAAGAAAATCGGGAACAAAAAAAATACTGCTGATGAATCCCCTTAAATATCAATAACTATAAAGATAAGAATATCCGAAATTTGCCCTTATAATTCGTGTCTCACAGACCTCAATGTTGCGATAAATTAAACAAAGGAATTCAAACAACAATATATTAATTTTACAATTAATTTGCAAGATGGTATCATGTGAAATGAAGATTATCAATATAATTAAATTACAAATATAATCGATAAAATTATTTGAAATAAAGTTTATAAATAAATTTACTTAGTGATGAGAATTAAACTTAAAAGATTAAAAAAAACTTAATTTTAACAGATAGTTAGTCTTTATAATAAATTTATCTTCTGAGTGACTGATACTTAACTTCGTTCTTCTGTAAACATACGATCGTATTGGGACCTCCACTGGAACCGCCTCTTTGAGTTAGGGTTATCAAGGACTTATAGGTAATCCATGTGATGATTCCCACCAATTTGCATTCGTACAGCTGTCGTCGGGGTCTCAAATCAGTCGTAACATGAAAGAAGAAATAGACCTACGTATACTGCTAATTAATTCAGGGAAATATCATGTGAACATCAGTGGCACTGCTGAACATGAGGAAGCAATCAACAATTTGAAAATTTACTGGTTAAAGCAGATATAAGCAAAAACTTGAAGTACAATTTTATGTTAAGCAAGAATTATAAATAACTACTGTTACTCAAGATATCCTTTTCCTTTACTCTAAGATATGATATTCAAAAGAAATTATGACTGAAATTTAAAATTCAAAAGAAAACTATGGAATTACGTTCCAATTCAGTGACTCGATAAATCTAAATAAAAGATAACTTGAATTTAACGATAAATAGAAAAATAGATGTACAACCTCTAATACCGAGTCTTATAACTCAAAATAAGTAATTTATATTACATTTTATTTTGGCCCTTGACACATAAACGATAATTGAGCATAATTACGCCTCAATTAATTAAAGATAAAGATAAGATAATCACTCTCTCGCATCGAGATAGAGATTTAGATGAAACATAAAAAAACCAGATAAATTTACACATGTGAGGTTAATATCTCATAAATGCAAATTAATGTCGGTACATCAGTGCTGAGACGAGACAGGGTGAGTGTTAATAATTATATGCTTGATGTAACAAATACTGAGATTTTAATTAAATAAGCCTGGAAAGAAAAAATATTAAAACCAGCAATACTATGAGGGAATATTCGGAAAAATTCTACTGAAAACAATTTACTACCTTTGCAGGAATATATAGAGTTTACTCCGAGAATTTCCCAAATAATACTGTTCAATTTGAATGGAAATACGTAAAATAATGTGCGTGATCACTAAACGATGAAATAATTACGTTCTCTGTAAATTTGGACTAAACCTCTTTCAAATTACATGAATTCGACTAATGAGAGACGCAATTATGCACCAATAAATCGGTATCCTAACCCAACGGTCACGACAAATATTAAGATTATTGAAGCTGTAAGCTGATTGAATTATTAAATATGCATTAAAAAATTAAAAAAATAGTGAAATATATTACAAGATGAATTAAATATTTCAAGATTAAAAATTAGCACTTACCCGTCAAGCGTCGCCACAAACATAAACGACCTCGCTTTCAAAATTTTAAGGCGTTCCTCAAATTATGCTTTCTGATGTTTTAATTGGATAACTTATATCATGTGACTACCACAATAGGTCACGTAGCGTCAGGCCAAAGAAATACCCAATATATACTAAATACAGTAATCTATAGTAAATTAAATTCATAAATTGTAGGTATTAAATAGCAATTACCAACCACACGAGATAAGCCCATTCACGAATACATGTCACTATTAAATATAGTAACTTACAGTGAAACAAATCCACAAATTGTAGGTATAAAATAGCTTACTTGTGCTTCTAAATAATTACTTGCACGAAATACACCCATTCGCGAATAAATGTCACTGGCGACTTAAGTTCCAAACATCGAAAATCATTCGTAATTGAACTGAATTTAGTGGAACGGAATAAGCTTATATTCCGTTACATCCTCTTGTACATATATGACTACTCCACCATGTGTTCTCTCGACACGACAATGAGCAGAGGCAAGTTTATACCCTGACATATTGTAGTTCATTAATTGAACTGAAGATTTCAAGTGCTCGCTAAGCCATACGGCTAAGCATTCTTGTTTATTTACTAGTTCCTGTAAGGCATCTATGCTATTCCCAATTGATTGAATATTATGATGTAAAATGCTTACTCTTTTTTCTGTGTTTATGGAGTGCATTAATACCTGGTTGCCAAGCCCCTTCCTTTGGGCATCTGGTTGAACAACTGGCTTTGAAGATTCTGAAAATGGTTAATTTTTCTCCTACTAAAATTGCGCAGAAGCGAAAGTTGAGTAAGCCAAATAAGAAAACATCTAAAAAGCCTAAGCTGGAAGAAACCTGCACTATTTGCTTAGAAAATATGAATATAGAAGATATTGTTATACCAAATTTTTGTTTTCGTGAATTTTGTTTTCTATGTTTAAAGCGTGGGTATTAAATAATGCATATTGTCCACTTTGCAGACAATTTTATTCTTCAGTAAAACTAAAACATGCCGATATTCGTATTCCTGTAGTAAAAGAAGATGAAGAAGAACAAATAATATTTTCAAGTTTAGAAAACTGGTATTGTAATGAATAACGTACAGTAAAACTGGAACATGGCCAAAGTTCTGGATCCCCCCCCCCCCCCCCCTGAAATTGCTATTTAGTTTCTTTGGAAAACATTTTTCTACTGTTTTTGTGTTGTTTTGCTGTCAATAATTGTTACTCTTTACGACTTTACCGATATTAAAAATAAAATCCTACAATTGCACATTTACAAAAAAAAAATTACTAAGAAAGGTCTTGTCCATTATTTATAATCTTCATTGGCTGCTGACAAATGTTCGTTAAGCCATCGTTTGCACGGCAATTTTTTATTCAGTTTACATTATTATTTGTTTTAGATAAGCAAAGGATTGAATTATATTTAATTTTAAAACATGACCGTTATCAGCATTTTTTTGAATCGAGTCCTTATTTCATTATAATTGTCTTGCATGAATATGCTATACATAATACGTATTTTTTTTTTCGTTTTAGTTAGATCAATATTTGGCTAAACACATGTTAAATATTTAAAAAAGTGAGTTATTTTTCAGCTATTTCTTGGATTTGGATTCCAAGTCGACTAACGAAGGTTTCAAACAGGTTTGCAGCGATATCGAAAAGTTCAGTCAAGATTTTAGCAAAAAGTACGATCAAATTGAAAAGAGCTTTGCTGATAAAAATATGAATAAAACTGAAGACGTTGATAAAAATGGGAGCGGGGAAGATGAGGAATCCAATTTCAGTTCAGATTCCTTGGAAGATTATAATTTCTTTTCCTATAGTACGAAAAAGAGCAAAAAGACAGTGCCTCCTAGAAGATGTGTATCGAATAATGAAATTTATAGGTACCAGGAAGAATACTTAGGTGTGTATATTATTTACTTTGATATAGCAGAATAAATTCTATATTTTGAACATTCTTTCGAAGTTGACTAATATTAAGTTTAAAAGAGATCCAGTTGCAAAAAGTATGGCTTTAATACACATTTTTATGTCACCTTTTAGCTCAATAAGAAACCATTGTATGATATGAATTTTTGGTTTTTAATTTCTAACAATATTTCAGAGGATATCCCCAAAAGCGGGTCCTTCTACCTAAACCAGAACTATTCCGCCCAGGGCAGCCAAGAAAGTATTCTTTCTGAAGAAAATAATTTGGATTACGATTTTTCCACGGAACGCGCCAAAAGTTACTGCAATAGCTTGGAGAGTGTCCTTTCGAATGAGAGCGAGTGTAAGAGTGCTCCACTTGAAGTGTTGTTTGAAGATAAAAGAAGACAATTAGTCTGTGAGGTAAGAATTGTTGCCTAAGAAAGTTGTTGTTGTTGCGACAGAGAATAGTCTAGTTTAGGTTTTAGTTTCATTATTTTTGAAGTGAAAACTTCGTGATCGCGTTCAGCACAGGAAATAAAACTCAGCCGCCTTGCCGTTCCGTAAACTCTTCTTCTTCTTCTTCTTTAAGTGCCTTGTCCTCTTCGAACGTTGGCAATCATCAGCGCTATCTGTACTTTGTCGACTGCTTTTCTAAAGAGACTTGTCGTAGTCTCACCATACCATTGTCACAAATTCTTCAGCCACGATATTCGTCGACGACCGGGTCCTCTTTTGCCTTCGATTTTTTCTTCTATTATTAATTTGAGAAATCCGTATTTTTCGTTTCTGAGAATGTGTCCAAACTTCTCCAACTTTCATTCCTTAAGTGTGAGCATGACTTCGAGATCCATTGACATTCTGTCCGGACTCTGTCCATCCGGGATATTTTCAAATGGATGGTTAGGAACTTCTCTCAACATTAAAGATTCATAGCTATGTTTTTTTCTGAAATTTACAACAAGTACTACAATTTCTAACTACATCCTCTATTTCCTTCAGCATGTGTGGCCAAAATAAAATATTTTTTGCCCTAGACTTGCATTGTTCTATGCCAAAATGATTAAAATGGATAAGCCTTAACATTTCTGATCTTAAACCTTTTGGTACCACCACAGCATTATTTTTAAAAAGTAGACCCTTCACAAAATATAATTCATCTTTGATGGAATGATAAAATTTTACATGATCTGGAATTTTTTCATAATTTGGCCAATCATTCTGTTACATACAGTAACCCAAACTTACAATCAAAGACAAATCAGAATCAATATCAGTAAATGATAAATTACTGACTACCCTACACAAATGAGCATTAATATCGGAATCTATGTCCGAAAGACCATCATCAGTTTCTAAATATGAGCGACACAGAACATCAGCCAATAAGAGTTCTGTTCGTGACTTATACCAAAGAGTGTATAATGTAAAGAGAAGACAGCCGGCGAATTTCCTTTGATCTTTCGTCAGTCGTTTCAATGACCTCGTCCCTTTAACTCGGAGATATCGCGACGTTGCCGGATGTAACTTGTTATCAAGGCGGGCGATGTTGACGTCAAGTCAAACAAGATGGCGAATAATCGATTTCGTCACGGTGGGTCGAAATAACGAAAATGAGGACAAAATTTACTAAATATCTAATACTTTCTGCTAGGATAAAATTTTGTATCGAGTGATTTGCATTCAAATTCTCTGACTTTGTTTAAACTTTTGCATTTTCTTAAAATCTCAGTGCTCAACTTATTTTAATTAAAAAATGTGATAAAATTCAGTTTTTTAATGTTTCCGGCGAATTTTTATTAAAATTTATTCAGGACGTCTAAAAGCTTTAATTAATCAAATAAGAATTTCCTTCAGTTTAAATTAAAAAGGTGTAATCAATATTTTTCGATTATTTTAAAGGAAAGTTTCATTCAAAACATAGAGGGGATAAACTCTTAGTATGTAGATAGACCAACGAAGAAGTAAATTCTAATCGAATCTCACTTTAAAGCTTCATATTCACTTCCGCAAATTTCGCCTTTTTTTGACAGTTGATTTTTCGCGCGAATGTAAGTTTTGGTCCATACTCACTGACGCGAAATTTCGTCGGCGAATATTTGCTAAAAAGTTCAAATGGTTTTAACTTTTTTACGAATTTATGCTTTTAGTGGAATAGGTTTTATAGGTTATGTCCAAGTACCGGAAGATGTAAGCAGGTTAGTAATACATTTTTGAGTACAATGGGCTCAATTAATCTCATTTCTGCAACTAAATTTCGAAAATCGCATTTTAAAAATATATTTCTAACCGAAAATTTTCTTTTCTGGTGTCATTTAGCTGGTGGGTATTTCGTAGTTTTAGGATAATTACCAAAAGGACGCAAACGGAACATAAAATAATAATAATTCCACCGAAAAAAATTATAATTAATATTATTATCCAATGGTCAAAGTATCTATTCTACAATTTAACTAATGAACCCAATGCCTGAAAAGAATAAACAAATAAATATAGCAAAGCAGTCAAGAAATTTGAGGTTAATTCACAATTATGGTAGAATTCGTAAAAAAATTAAAATTTTCGCCGCGAATAATTTTAAAGCTGAAAATGACAGTATGTCAAAAAATGCGAAATTCGCGAAAGTGAGTATGAAGCTTAATTATTACAGTAGAATTTTCTGAATATTTAGTAATAAAATTAAAACAATTAATGTTTTATCAGAAATCCGAGGATTTTTTTGAGAAAAGTCCTGGAAAATGCATGTATTGTAGGTAAGCAAAATTTTACCGAGTGATTATTAAAAGATTCTATTAAATGAATTGTATTAAATATCATAATTAAAGTTTACACACCTAATTTCAATTACACAATATGAATTAAAAAACTAAACCAAACGTATCCCTAATAAATCTAAACTTGACCTTTACGAGATATATTTAACCCACTGTGTTGGCTGATCGTCCTTGCTTGACGATTGTGTCCGATATAATCCGATAACATACGAGGCGCCCTTTAAGTCGGAGTTCTCATCTATCCCTCTCTAATTTGATTGCTCTGTCTTACTATACTCTCTTTACATTATACTCTTTGCTTATACCTCACAACTAAATCATATAATTATTGTAATCGCAATCTAAGCCTTTGTAGTCTCAAAGGAGTATCAGCCAAAGCCTTTTTGAAAATCTGTTCCAATGGCTTATAGTCTGTCTCTACTTGCACTACTCTACGATAAATATATTGGTGGAATCGTTCACAACCATGCGCGAGCAATTCCTCCTCAATTTGCGCCCATAGTTGTTGTGCTGGTGTCAAGGCTTTGGATGCATAAGCAACTGACAAGTTATCCGGCAAATAACAGCACCCAAACCCTTACTACTACTGTCAACAGAGAGAACAACTTTTTTCTGATTATCAAAAAATTTCAAAACTGGAGTTACGGTTAATAATTCCTTTAGCTTTACAAAATCTGAATCATGTTTATCAGTCCATACAAATTCTACATAATTTTTTTAAAGTTGAGTCTCATCGAATGGGTCACATCCGACAAATTAGGAATGAACTTACTTACAAAGTTGCCATACCCAAAATGGTTTGTAACTGTTTCTTGTCCCTAGGATTGTCTATTTTTAAAATTGCACAGATCTTGTCATCATCAGGCTTTAAACCTTCACTACTAAACGCATGACCAACATATTTAATTTTTGAAACACCAAACTGACACTTCTTCCTGTTGAATCGGATGTTTGCTTCGTGAGCTCTCTCCAACACCGCTTTCAATCTTCTGTTGTGGTCCTCCTCATCTCGTCCCCAAACTAGAATATCATCAATGTACACCTCCACTCCTTGCAGACCTCCAAACACATTTTTGAACTTCTGTTGAAACATTTCTGGCGCAGAACAAAGCCCAAACGGCACACGTTGGTATGCGTACCTCCCAAAACTGCCAGCATGAAAAGTTGTGAGAAGTTGACTTTCACTTTCCAGCTTAATTTGATAAAACCCTTTGTTAGCGTCCAGAATGGAGAATACTTTGGCTCCTGGCATGCTTGAGGCTAACTCTTCAAAAGTTGGCAACTGGTAGCGTTTTCGAACTCTAGCATCATTCGGAGGCTTGGGATCCAAGCACAAACGTAGCGATCCATCAGGTTTCTTCACAATAACCAATGAATTGCACCACTCAATTTTTTTTCCTCTCGGTCCAACTCTTTTTTCACTTGATCTTGCAGATCAATTGGTATTTTCCTTGGTGGTTGAGATACTGGTGTGACATCTTGTCTCAGTCTGATTTGATATGTACTCTGTAGCTCACCAAGTCCTTCAAAAAGATGGTTGTGTTGTTCTAGCAACTCATTCAAAGAAGTTTTACCTTGCAAAATAAGTAACTTCTTCAATAACTTGAATTTTTCAATACAATGCACACCAATTATACAAGGGGCATCCAAATCTACAACTTGGAAATCCAATTTATGCTGTATATAATTATCTCACATGATATAGTTGTTTCTCCAGAAACACAGATTTTTGATCCATTGTACCCCTTCAAGCTCACCTGGGAAGGCCTAATTTTAACCTTTAGCTCACGTGCAGGCTTCATGTTTAGGACATTCATATCTGCACCTGTATCTACTTTACAGACAATGTCTTTGTCTCTTATTCGAATTGTTTGCATCCGCTCACTGATACTGCCAACAAACTTTTCAGTACCTGAAAGAGATCTAACATATAGATCTTCGGAACTTTCACTCGAGTCGCTATGTTGGCACTGATCTTGTCGAGGATCGTGTTCATCGACCATGTGAACTTTCTTCCGTTGTGGACAAATTTTTTCAAAATGATTGTATGCGTCACAATTCCTGCACTTTTTCTTATAGGCTGGACATCGGCTTCCGTGTTTCCAACCGCAAGCTATACATTTCCCATTTCTCTCTTCTACTTTCTCTTTCTTCCATTCCTCCTTTCTAGGCACTCTCCTACTATATTTTTCTCGAGTTTTTTCTTCTCTTCTGATGGCATGGACATCACCTGTGACTTCATTCAATTGCTTGGACCTCATTCCAGCAAGTTCAGCCGCTTTACATATGGTTATGCATTTGGTCAAATCCAAATTGGCTTCTCTCAATAAAGAATCTCGCACTCTGTTGTCCAGTATGCCACAAACAACTCGATCACGTATTAAACTATCGCGCAATTCTCCAAAGTTACAATTCATACTTAACTTTTTCAGATCTGTCAGAAATATGTCGATAGTTTCTCCTTCTTTCTATTTCCTGGTGTGAAACAAGTGCCTATTTATTGTCTCATTTTCTTTGGGCTTGAAATGAGTCTAAGTGTTCCAAAACTTTATCCCATTTCCCCCTATCCTCTCGATATTTCAAAGTGTCATATTTAGCCTCCAGAACTTCGATTTCGCGACATTGCTCGTTAAACCAATTTTCTTTGGCCATTCTAATTGTTCCTTATTACACGATTCATCTGGTGGTATTCTGGATGACCTTTTTTCAAGCGTCTTTCTTCCATTAAATAAAGAATTTCATCAGTCATCCTTTCTTTTTTACCCTAGTATAGTTTGAAGATAATTTCAAGCTTGCGTTTGTGAAAGCTTCCTGAATGTTGGTCCAAACGGTCACCACAATGCTTAGTTTGCTTAGACCACAATTTAGTTCGTTTCTGACAGCTAGCGTTTCTGGGTTGCTCAGTCCTGTCAGATCTGGTTTAGGGCAATTTCCTTTTACTGTACACTTTTCTAGAGTTAACTGAATATTTGCTAAAAGCGGATTGTGATCAGAATTTATGTCTGCGCCAGGGTAAGTTTTTAGCGATTTAATGCAATTTCTGTATGGTTTATTTATCAATACAAAGTCTATTTGGTTTCTGAGTATCCTCTCTGGCGTATGGGCGTTAGAAGTCCAAGTGTAGAGGCAAATTTTGGTGTTCGAGACAACAAACCTCATTTCTTGACAAAACTGGAACAGTCGGTCGCCACGTTCATTTGCAACACCCAATCCACATCCACCAACGATGTCCTCTCTCGCACCGCTACCAATCTTTGCATTCAAATCACCCAAAATTACTGACTTTTTAGTGAGATTTAAGGCGATTTCGAGTTGTTCGTAAAAGGCTTTAACAACTTCGTCTGAGTGATCGCTCGTTGGTGCATATATCTAGATAATGTCGACATTATATGGCTTGGAATGCCACTCTATCAGAGACCGGGACAAAAGATTCTACTGTTTTTTGTACTTCAGTATTTACTAATCAACTCAAATCAATCAAAAGGTCTATATTAATAAAAAATTGCACAATACAAACATGCAGAGAGTACAATTGATAATAATAGCGAGAGTAGAGAAGGGGTTTCAATAATAAATAAATCTTATGTCAATAGAAACTTAGAATACAACACCTTAACATAAAATACATTATAAAATTATTACATCCTTAAATTGATTGATTGGGCCCCCCAAACCTAGTAGGTATATTATTTTAGAATTCAAATTCAGCAAACTTCTCCCTATTTTTGGAAAGGAATAGCACACACTCACATATGCAAAGGCCAGCAAGTGCTAGAAACCCCAAACTCTCAAACTTTCCCCTACATGAATCCCCCAAGTTTAGCATTGTTCTTACTGCTCTTTTTTGAGCCATAAAAGCTCTCTCTGTATCACTCACTGCTTCCTCCCCAAAAGATGATGCCATATCTAAGAATTGAGTGTACATTGGCATAGTACACTGTTTGGAGGTGGTCAATATTGAGATATTTAGACATTATCCTTAGGGAGTAGCATGCTGCATTGACCTTGTGACAAACATAGGTGAGCTGTTCCATCCAGTCAAGATTTTGGTCAATGTATATGCCCAGGAGCTTTGCGTGTGTTGAAAGGGTTTGGAGAGAGTCACCGGTTAAGGGAATCATTTCTGGAATGTCCCTGCTCCTCCTTTTAGTGTGAAAGCAGAGGCAATTAGTTTTGCTGGCATTAAGGACCAGTCTATTTTTAGAAAACCAGTCTTGCGCTGCCTTTAGTCTTTCAGAGGAGATCAGAAGAATATCTGAGAGCTCGGAAGCAAGCGTCAACAAGTTCGTGTCATCCGCAAAGCTGGCAAGGTAGGAACTGCCGTCAAGTATTTCATTTGCAAGATTATTAACATAGATAATAAAAATTAGAGGACCCATGACACTGCCCTGGGGCACACCAAGAAGAAGCTGCCCCTCCCTAGAAAAGTATCTTTGGCCTTTTGACTCGATGAGAACCGCCTATTTTCGGTTAGAAAGATATGACTGAATCCATTTTAAGGCTGGTCCATGTATTCCATATCTCTCCAACTTCTCAAGTAAAATTCCGTGATCAAGGCTGTCAAACGGCTTAGACAAGTCCAGGAACATACCCAAGGACAACTTTCCCTCCTCCAGACCCTGCAGAATTTTCTCTGTGAAGTCATATATTGCTGTCCCGACTGATCTGCCCTTGAGAAAGCCATGTTGTGAGCTGCTTATTAACCCTTCTGATAAGAGAAAGTGCATAAGCCGGGTGCACATTGCCACTTCAAACACTTTAGGCTTTTTGGTCTATAGTTTTCTAGTTGGCATTTGGCTCCTTTTTTGTAAATAATAAGTTTAACAATGGCTAATTTTAGTTCATCAGGAAAGACCCCATAATTAAAAGAGCTGTTGTGACAACGGCCCAGACACTTCCTCTGCGGAATTTCAGCAGGTTTGGCGAAATTTCATCGAACCCAACACTCATTTTGTTTCTTAACTTTGCTATTATATGCAAAACTTCTGCAGGGGTAGTTGGAACTAGAAACAAAGATTTATTGTGCATTGGAATGCTACACGAAAAGGGAACTTTATTCTGGCCGGCAATAAGGCTCGGAGCAGCCCCGATCACAACAGGATCTCCCGGAATTTATATGCTTTGAAGGCTACAAGAACCTCTAATTTCATTCAAAATCTGCCAGACACACTTTGACTTATTTACACTATTATTTATGGGAGAAACATAATTCTTTCCGCGAGCCTCTTTTAAAAGGTAACTATATTCCTGCTTTTTGATTTTGTATGCATATCTGTACCTATTCTCAGCTCTACTGAGCACAAGCAGGATGTCCAACTCATTCGTACATGCAGTTAGCTCAGGAGTTGGTTCAAAAGATCTGGAAGAGCGTTGTTTAGGTTTGTTATTCCCCAGTGGGAAACACTCATCAAAGAAGGAACAAAGAGTGTTTGCAAAGGACTCCCATTGCTCATTTATAAGATGGTTCGGCAACACATAGATAGTTTCCCAATCTTGAGAAGATAAGACTCTCTTAAACTTGCTTTTATTTGAAGGGTTAAAGTTTCGCTTTTTTGTTGATATTTTATCTGTTGCCTTACGTACATCTCTGCAAAAGGTAAATCTCTGTGCAGTGTGATCAGATATGTGAGTGTCTACCACCTCCGCCCAAATGAGATCTAATTGCAGATTTGTAAAGATGTTGTCTATACAGCTCTGATTGGTCCCCGCTATTCGAGTATTTTCCAATATAGCCGGAACAAATTTAAAAGACTTACATAGGGTTAAAGTATCCTGAACATTATTATTTCCTGCATCTGAAATATTTATATTAAAATGTCCTGCAATGAAACACAAACAATTATCATTCAGAAGTATACCCAAAACAACTTCTAATCTAACCAAGAATTCCCGAACAGTCTGGGACTGTGCTTGATAGATGGCCACTATCAAAGCCTTCTTAGTGCCTAGTTTCAATTCAATGGCTGTACACTCAAATATTCTCTCCAATGACAACTTGTTAATATCAGCTCATACCTCGTACTCCACTCCAAGGATGAAGCTAATTAATGCCCCAGGAGGTTAAAGTGAGGTAGCTGCTCGCTGGTCTTCCAATGGTCACTGACACACAAAGCAAGGCAATCCTTTTCGGAGTCAATGAAGTGTTGTAAAGCATCATGGCTTGTATTTATGGATTGCAAATTTTGATGTATTATACTCACTGTTTCTGGGAGATACTTTCGCCCCTTCTCTGGAGTACTAGCTGCTTCAGGTTTGCTGCTTCTTCTTGCTTTTCTTTTTTGGATTGGCAACCCGGGCAAAAATTATTTGGAGTTAATTATATCAGTGCAGATCGTTGGAACCCACTGGTCTTTTCCCTCCAGCAGACTTACTAGGCGTTGTTCTAAGTCATCATTACCATTACCACTATTTCCTGTTGCTGCTGCTTCAGCAATCCACTGGTATCTTCCCAATCATTCAGATTGCCTGGCTTTCAGCATTGATGCCATGTCACAAGTTGAATTTGAGCTCAAGGAAAACATATTACCAACAATATACTTTACCAGTTTGTTTACTGTAGTATGAAAACTTTGAATCTCGATCCTTATTGGTGACAATACTATCATATGGCAGAAACCAACAATGCTGCGCTGTCTTTTTTATTGCCAAATTAAATTGGTATATGTTGTTATTTAAGGCAGTTTTGTCAATTATGATAATATTTGTATGCTCAAATTCATACAAAAAGTTGAGGCAGAAAACTTCGTACTGGGCATTTCCCTGGATCACCTGCTCAGGTCCCAAGAAAACCACGACAAAATCAGTCTTCGTGAAATACTTGCTTAGAAGGATGTGTTGTTTAAGATCCTCGAGAACCACCCCTGAACTATACTGGGAATTGATTTCCGATTTACCATCTACGTCCAATTTAAATAGGCGTCCACAACCCAAAATCCTCAATCCTTCGCCATTAATCAAAATGCTCTTAGTACTGGAACACTGATCACCACTGGCTGCATCCGAAGCAACATGCAAAACGTTTATGGAACCCTCAATACCCACAGATGGAGGCTGAATTGGATCCACTCTTCCAGTATTAGACATATCCTGCTCACAAATTTCGGATGGGCGAGCAAGGTCTATGCCGCTTGTCTGACATCCAACCTCCGCTCCGTCACCGAAATATTTGTTTGGCCTTCTGATTCTTTTAGGTCAACTGTAGTTGTCTGGCTATCCGATTCTTTTAGGTTAATTGTCCTTGTTTGGCATTCTCTATGAGCGTGACACCTTTGTAGTGATTGACCTCGTCATTGCCAGCATAGATAGATATTCTCCAGAATTAGGCCATTTGATTTCGCTGATCCTCAAAATTTCGATGTTCATTCTTTTTATCTCTCTGATGGTGTTGTGGATTTTACCAGCTTGAAACATACTTCGTGCGTTCCAGGTAGCAATCTTCTTCATGAGTGGCCCGAAGATTCTTAGCACCCTCTGATCACTTTTGGTTTTCCTGGCATGGTAATGATTTTTCCTGGAGAGGGTAATGAGGTGGTTTCCCGTTGCCTTCCCCATGGCAGTATTAAAGCCGTTGAGACAGTCCTTGTCTCGTCTTTAACTGTGTTATGTGGCACCGTTTTTCTTTCTATATCTAGAAATACGCCGACACTATCTGACTACCCTCACTTAGTTTAACCTGCAGATCGATGCAGTTTCCAGGGTGTGGCACGTGGCGCCATACGTGAGAGCTGACTGCGCTGTAAGGACCAATTAAAACTAAAATAAAATAAAAATCCATTTATTGCATATAAAACATGTTACATACAAAAGGTGGAAATTACCGGCAACGTATTTTCATAACCACCATACATACTTTGAGGTAAACTTAAACAACATATTACAAATTCAGTTGGGTTGCAGATATATAATATTTACAGATTTTTTTAAAATAAACATGACTAAATACCTTTAGATAGTCTGGCAAAATATTATAAACATGAGCTGCAAGATAGTAAAAAGAGTTTTTTAAAATTCAGTTTTGTGTTGTGGTATACACATTGCGAAGATTTACATCATGTGTATTCCCACGTTCGACAAGACACTCGGATAGATAAGATGGAATGCCAGTGGTTACAATTGTATGCAACAAGCAGCTCATATGTACAAATCTCTTCTCACTCATGTTAAGACCATAAACATCTACTATGTTATTGCTCACATGATCTCTACGAGACACATGAGTTTTGAATTTTCTGCACGAGATACTTATTAAAGGCAGTAAGGAATGGGCCATATACTACATCCAGATAAGTAGGTATGGAAAGAACCAGTGAGTTTGTTAAAGTTTTTCTGATATCATGGTTTCATATATTCTTATATTCATAAAGTGACTTTAGAGTATAAAATGACTTCTTACACATATGATTAACATGGCTATTGAAACTCAATGATTCATCAATATATAAACCCAAGTTTTTTACTTCATTTGCCCAAGCAATTCTTGAATTATTTAAAATAATGTTAAAGCTTTCTGTGTTAATTTTATTCCTTGAAAAAAGGATTGCTTGGGTTTTAATAGGATTTATGAAAAGAGAGTTATATGTAGCCCATGTAGATATGCCACAGAGATCAGAATTTATATTCGCCACAGCCCCTTGCAGATTACTTGCTGATGTTGGCAGGTATATTTGAAGGTCATCTGCATATAGATGGTATTTGCAATATTTAATATTTTTAACAATATCTGTTATAAAAATGGTAAACAGCAAAGGGCCAAGAATAGAACCCTGCGGCACTCCACTAGACACAACCCTCCACTCAGAAATACTCATTCCTCACTGCCTGGTATCTATCCTTAAGATAGTTAGAAAACCATTCCCCAGTTTCAATACAGTAATATCTGAGCTTACTGACTAAAAGTTCAATGTTCAGGCAATCAAAAGTCTTCGTCATGTCAATCAGAACAGCTGGACAACAGTTACCTTCGTCAAATGACCTGGAAATATCACTAGTGATTTTCAACAAAGCTGTTGTGCAACTGAAATTAGCCCTAAATCCTGACTGACGTGCAGGCAGCAATGATTTATGATTTATGTATTCGACTACCTGTTTTTTTACAATCTTTTCAAGAAGCTTGGAGGTAGTGGGCAGCACACTAATGGGTCTTAAATCACCCACCGAGGAAGGGTTTCGAACTTTGGGAACTGGAGTTATGAGAGCCATTTTCCAAACAGATGGAAATTTACCATACTGAAGGGAGTAATTTGTGATATTTAAGAGTGGTCCAATGCAATGAGGAATACAACGCTTTAACATGTGTATAGAGATACCATCTATTCCAACAGCACCACTTGTTATTACTTGTAAGCATTCAGATACCAAAGGCAGATTAAATGGCTCCCACTCCTCAGTTTTTTCCAAACAAGAATCAAAAACAGCCTGACCTACTGGGGTCTGCGGAATACTTGAGAGAAAGTTATCATTTAATAGATTTGGTTTATTAATATCTTCCGGTATTTCAATATTAGATTTAGTTACAATATTCCAACTTTTAATCTTACCCCAGAAATGTTTGCTTTTATTTTGAGCATTGCATCTATTTATCTCAGTATTATAGAAGGCTTTTTTCTCTTGTTTTATAGCAAAAGATGCATAATTTTTAAGGTCACAATAATACTGTCTACTTGCTGGAGTTTTATGTTTTAAAAATTGTTTAAATGCTTTATTTTTGAGATCAATAATTTGTCTCAGGGTATATGTTAGCCAGCCTGGCTAAGCTTAAAGGGCAATGTTTATCAAATAGAGAAGTATGTTTTGATTAAATATGCTTACTTTAGTATCTATATCACTTTCATGATACATAGTATGCCAGTCTATCATTTCTAAATCAGTCTTAAAATCTACTGTATCTACATTTTTATAGTCCCTAACCAAAATAAAATCATCAACACAATTAGACTCTTCACAATTTATACAACAAAAAACAGCCTCATGGTCACTTTTAAAAGGGCAACCAGAAGTAACTCCAGAGCTTAACAGCTCCGGTTTATTTATTAAAACAATGTCAAGAAGAGAACTGTTATGATGAGTTATTCTGGTTGGTTCCTTAATTAGTTGAGTAAGATTGAAAACATTAAACGTGTCAGAAATAAAATCAAGTTCAGAGATAGCGTTTCCAAGAATATTTACATTTAGGTCTCCAGTACAAATACAAACATCACACACCTGTATAACATCAGGCAAAACTTCATAGAGACATTGCAGCTCCTTGTAGGACACTGATGGAGGACGGTAAACAACACCAACACACAGGGACATACCATTAAACTTCACTTTAATCCATAACTGGTCTATTCCATTCGCAAAGTCAGGGTGATTTATCTGTACCATTTTAAGCTTTTCGTGCACATAGAAGGCAACACCTCCACCTTTACCATCCCTATCTGCTCTAAGCAGCTGAAACTTTCTTATATTGTACAAGTCAGAAGGCATGTCTTTATTTAACCAAGTTTCAGAGATAGCAATAATGTCATATTCAGAATGCTCAATAAAAAATCTCACATCTGAAAATGTATTACAAATAGACCTTGCATTTATATGAACAATACCCAGGTTCTTTCCTTTCCTCATCAATGGAGCAGATACAGTTAGTGAAGTTTGACTTGCAATAGAGGTATTTTTTTGACTTTGACTTTGACAACACCCATCTGGCCAGAACTGAGGAGATAAATATTTATCTTGAAGTTCAGTAGGAACTCCAAGCTTGAATGCAGCGCTATGTGTATTTTTAAATTTAGACTGTAACTTCTCACATCTATACAGATCTTTGTATTTTGGATCCAGAACCTCAATCACATGTTCTGTGGTCGTGCTTACATCCAAATTAGACAAATAAATCCACGAAAGCTTTGTAATTCTTTCCCCCACATTCTTATTCGCTACCTTTAGTTTAGGATTCTCAGGACCAGTGCAAATTTTTCTGGCGGTACCTGAATTTAATTTAGTAGCAGCTTGATCATTGCTTTGGCTACTATTTGCTAAAACATCTACAGGTCTAGATTTTAAAGTTGTTGATCCTACTAGATGAGAGCTACTGTTTTTTGTTAAGAGGCCGACAAGTTCTTTGTTGGTCTCATAAATATTTTTTACAACAGTGTCCAACTGGGTCTGATCATTTAAAGCAGCGGTAATATGATCAGAAATTGCCTTGGTGGTAATAGAAAGTGTATCAGGTGGCAATACAGCTCTCTCTGAGTCATCAGTATTTTCAGACAAACTAGCTGGAGTGGGTGATAAGAATTCACCTCGAGACTCACCTTGTATATTGATGGTTTCAATAGATAACTCCAGCTTCCTTAACCTGTCCTCCATTTGGATGCATTTTGGCAGATTTTGAAGTCCTTGGACGCACATTTTACAAGCAAAGATTAGCGTTCTACCCTTAATTGGGATGACTCTTATATCTGATGCTTTGATCCCAGAACAATTTACACAAATCACTCTGCGGCAAATATCACAAGGACACCCAAATAGTTCACTTTTATCCTCCTTCAAAACATAGTTCGAATTGCACAAGAAGCAGGTTGCCATGATGAGAGGTTATATGAGTTGTCTCTCTAAAAATAATAAATGTTTGAATCCATCTCCAGTCTACGATTCTTGATGCGACCGTCTCAAACTAAGAGGTGCTACCTCTACAGCGCAGCCCTTACTCTTATGTAAGGGAATTTGCGAGAATGATTCAGTTGATGTCTAGATCTATTATAATTGCTGTAAAGAAAGAAGTAAATAAATGTTTAATTTTAAAACATGCACCGGGATCGATGCCCTGCACCTCCAAGAGATTTTTTTTTAGTTTTTAATATTACTTGTCCAAGTTTTCACTTCTGTCATGATGATCTTCAGCATACGCCGTATTTTTATTATTATTTACATCCAACCTATTTGCTTTTAGGCCAGCTATAACGTTCCACACTCGCAAAGTCTGCCTAAAAACATATCCTCGCAACTTGACGCCGAATTATCATCTAGCCTTCCCAAGAATTTTGTAGAACATTTCTATATACCCGCAAGTACCTGTGAAAGTGTCAAATTTCCCGATACGAATGATATGCCAAAATCTCAAGCCAGGCATAGTTGTGTTAATGCAACGAAAGTAAGAGGCAACGTCAAGACATGCCAGACTCAGACAGACTTTGAGACTCCCCAAGAAATAGTCGCAAAAAAAGCGAGGGGATCGGAAGACTTTCAGAAGAAATTGTTGAAATTTGAAAGTGGTATTCAGGTGTCTGGAAAGAAGCCGGTGAGTGTTCAGATTTTATGATTAAATATTATGTAAGCATGCATCTACACACATGCGTTATTAAAAGAAAGTCAGTTTTTCAACCAACCCAAACCAACTAACTGAAGAAGTTCGTAAGGTTTCATTTAGAGAAGTTAAAGTAGAGAAATAAGCAACTTGAAATCGAAATAAAAACGAAATTTTATACTTATCACTTTTCTATAGATGCTACCCTATGATTTTTTTTTAAATTCAATTCTAGATGTATATAACTTTCCATTTAATTTTTTTTAGATTGCATTTTTCGTCGAAGCCGACGCAGCAAGATCGAAAACCTCGGCGAAGTCGAGCAAGGAGAACGTCCCAGTAAAACAAGCCAAGACGCAAAAATCAAAAATCGATAGTACCGAAATGTTCATCCCGAGCTTGGCTCAGAAGAACCGGCAATATAAAAGCAAGTTCTGCAATGTGCTCAATAACAAGCCGGATCAAAATTTCGATATTTTCGAGGAGAGAGGCCATATCAATAGAAATAACGGCATCAATAGAAATAACGGCAATAGTTTTACATTGTCTACGATTAATTTCGAAAAGAATACGAATAGGAATAATGTACAGGTAAACATATGTTTGACGGATTGGCAACATTAAGCTATAACTCCAGATCAAATCTGCAAACTAAAATGTTAGAATGTATGTTCTAAATGGTTTATTACTAAATCCCCTGTTAGCAAAAATATATATGAAAAGAATCGAGAAATTAAAATTTGAATTCCTTTTTATTGTATTGCTTTGTGTATTTCCAAGGAATTGAAAAAATTTTATTTTATTTGATTGTGTTTCCCGTTAGGCCATTTTTAGAGATACGTTTGTTTAATTGGAACATATTAAAGGACCGTAAAATAAGGTGAATAGGGACGCATTTATACTTCTTTATATGCTACAACTACCCAAAAAATATTTTTAATGTTACTTAAATTTTGGTGTATACCTTTAGACCTAAGCTGACCAGTGCAGACATGGTTTTTTCCCTAAAATCTTTTACTCTATATTTACATTTTAATGCTTGTCCCTATTCGTCCCAGTGATTGGGGCAATAGAGACAAGTATTAGATTTCTATATAAATCGCTTTTCAACGGCTTCAACTTTAACTAACTTAAACATAAGAAGCTACCTAAATCGCTTAAGAATGCTTGAACGGAATTACCCTACAAAACGTTTGGAATTATTTTTGAATGTATGTCTTCCCCTTCGAATTTCTGGAAATTTGAGAGTACATATATGCAGTTTCTCTGAGAAAAGTTCAAAGGAATTTGTTTCCTATATTCTGTAGCACCTTTTCATATAAAACATCTTCAATTTCATGATCATATCGAAGTTTCACACTAACCCAAACACCTTCTTTGAACCTCTCCGTTTTATTTTCCTATGTCTTAAACTCTTCACCTGATTTATTTTCATCCCGGCTGCCTATTTCTGCTTGTCTCTCTCATTATCACTTTATTCGCCACTTCCCCTTTCTTCGTGTTTCTTCTTCTACAAGGTGAACCTGAGGATCATCAGCATCATCACTGTCTTCATCGTGAAATTCAAATAATGCTTTATTGTCAAAAAAATTCACAATTTGTAAATAAAGCTAGAGCTAGAGTACAAAACATATAAAACCTTATACAATTGTGCAATTTGTATGTGATCAAAATTTCCTGAAATATTATATACAATATTAAATACCAAAATATTTAACCATTTAAGCATCAAATACTAGACACTAAACACCAAACAATAAACCAGTGTGTAAGGTACCCAAAATTAAGTATTAATGAAAAAGTCGTTCACTGCGTATAAGGCTCTCTTCAGTAGGTATGATCCCAAAGCTCTGCGAAATGCGGGAAAAAAATGTTATTGACTTAATTTCAAACGGCAGATAATTGTGCATTTTGTTTGCATTGTACAGTTTAGAGCTCTTAACTAACTCTGAACGTGGGGTTAGTTTGGGTTAGCAAGCAACACGTTTACCAATCCGCTTTGCGAACAAAGTCAAAAAGTGAAGTGAGGTAAAATACGCTAACGACACCCAAAGCAGCACTATACTTTTCAGTGTAGTGTATGCGCCAAAAAATCGTTTGACGTTAGCTTATGCTGGCGTAAAAAAATCTTTTGAAGTTAGCGCAAGAAGCGCAACACAGAGTGACGGCACGATCGTACCTAGAGTGCATGTATCTCGTCACTTTGTGAACAAACAACAACAGAAACCCACTACAACAAGACCAAGGACACAGAGAATTCAGGCGGCAGGGAAGCCTGTACAGCGGCAATACCGCCGGAAGAGGCGATGATAGGAGCAGTGAAGAAAGAACGCGACAAATCATCAGCTACAAAAGTACTCACCAGTAAGTTGAAACACACATCCAACACAATTACACAACAAAAAAACAAAATTAAAATGGAGTCGTCTCTAATTAAAAAACTTGAGGCATAGTGGTGCCTATCACAATCAGATGTCCAGAGCACTGGAAAACCATATTCCAAGACCTGACAATTCTAAAACTTGGTTTCGAAAATGTCAGGAAATCCAAACTTGGCATACAAATTACCCCAAATACTCCAGGAGACCACAGAGGCATCACCAGATATTCACTTGCAAAAAAGTATCCGTTCCATTCCTACTTCCTCCCGGAAGATAGGCTTCTTAATGTCATAATCAAAGGCCTTGACAATAAGATGAACATAGAAGATATCAAAAATGACCTAGAGGACAGGGGCTATTCCCCCAAGGAAATTTACTGGCTGAAGGTCGGTAGGAGACGTCAGTTTCTAACCAATTCAGTTAAAGTACTTCTTCCTCAGTCCAATATCAAAATTTTGGAAGAAGACCGAATCAACTATATGCCAGTAAGCGTAGAGCTTCAGAGAGGAAGCACAAATAAAATACACACTCAATGCCACAAATGCCAGCAGTTTGGACACACCATTTCAAACTGCTACGCCAAACCTGGGTGCCATAGGTGCGCAGGTCCGCACTTTTATAAAGAGTGCACTAAAACAACAGAAACCCCAGCAAAGTGTTGCAATTGCGGGGGGGAACACCCTGCAAACTATTCAATGTGCTCGAAAGATCCAAACTACAAAAAACCTCTGCCACAAACACGGCCTATTGAACACAAACATATCATTCGCACAAGTCACAAAACCGCAACAACAACAACAACAACAAGCTCCAAAACCCACACAAACAACACCCACAAACAAAAACACAAACTCCCAAACGAGTGCAATGGATTAATTGCTCTTCTAATTATGTCTGAACAAGACAGTAGCAAAACTGAATAAAATTTCAGATATAATCAACAAAAGTCCGACATTGAAATTATTCGCTAATTTCAATGGCTAATAAACCGAAACACCTATTTTTAGTCAGTTGGAACGCAAAATACACGAGTTTGCAGACTACCTGACTGAAAATAACATAGATATTGCACTCGTACAGGAAACATTCTTACGCCCACAAACAAGATTACACATCAAAAACTACACAATCTACAGAAATGACAGAGCACAGCGTATGGGAGGCGGCACTGCCATTTTTGTAAAAAACAACATCACACATGACGCAATACAACCACCACAGTCAGACATACTGGAGGTGACAAGCATCAAAGTCAGTCTAACTGACGGAGACATTGTCATTCATTCAGTATACAAGCCACCACAACTTAACTTACCACTAGACGAAACCACAAAACTCTTCAACTACACACTGCCAGTTCTTGCAGCAGGAGACTTTAACTACAAACATAGATCTTGGGGATGCAGGGCCACCATTGATTTATATAAGAGTGGATAAGCAATAAATAGACCAAACATGGCAAATTTACGACCGCGAAATGTAAACAAAGAGATTTCTATTTGGACTTGCGCATTAGAAAATTAGTAGGAGCTAGTTGTTGCACCGTGAAGGTAAACAGGCAGGCCCGGACTTCGAAAGTGATTATTTCACCAAATATTCGGTAGAGGAGTCATGCCGATTGTGAAATGGGCCCCAGTTAGCATAGTGAAACAAACAATAAGGTATAAATAAGTAATACTTATAATAATTAGACTTACTTGAAATAGGAAATCCCGGGTATTTTGCCTCGAATCGAACTCGAATTATTAACTCAAAACGCCGCGCCGTCAAAACGAAAACACGTCAAAGACAAAAGCCAAGTTCGATCCTGACCGACGCCTGCTGAGACGGCAAGTGTTTTAGTGCGCATGAGAAAACGGTATCTTCTTTGTTTATGTTTTTCCATTTTGCGCCGATTTTGTCATGCGCAGAAACCTGTTTTTTCGCCCATAGGTTGCCACTTTTGAACAGGTGGCACTGCATTACTAAGAGCTTTGCAAGAACTGCACTTCACAGTACACGCACCACTCGAACCCAGTCACTTCCATCACGAACACTCAGATATTCTAAAGATAGCACTTATTCAAAACATCGCACACAACGTTGTGATTGACAATTTGGAGAATTTATCCTCATCAGATCATTCTCCTATTGCCATCACAATAAACATACACGAACACAAACAAGCAAATATACAACAATTCATACACTGGAACATATTCAAAGAACACAACACAAAACATGCACAACTTACCATACATCACCTCCAAAGCGGAACTAGACAACGAAGTTGCTAGATTCACTGAGGAGATACAAGCAGCCATAAACGCAGCCACAAAAACTGTACACACAAATCAAAATAACCCATACTCGCTTCCACAAAACATAAAAGACAACATAAGGCTCCGAAACAGGCTAAAACGACGAGCCAAACTAACAAACAACCCACACTTAAACACACAAGCAAACAGACTCACGAATACAATCAAAACAGACATATAAACTCACAAAAGCAACTCATGGACCGAATACATCACTACAGTCAACCCACAAAACAACTCTCTATGGAAAATCGCCAAATCGATGCAAGGTCGCAGCAAAGTGGTATATCCTAATATCCATGAACTGAGAGGAATGGTGTATTCCAGCGAAGAGAAGGCTGAGGCCTTCGCAGACTCGCTGGAATCGCAATTCACCTTAGGCGATGGGGCCCAGGATATAGATCACGAGGCAACCATAGAGAGAAACTACAGAGAAATACTAACTTACGAAAACGAACACCAAGACGACGAAACACGACCAACCAACACCGCAGAAATCGCGCAAATTATTGCGCAATTAAACCCAAAAAAAGCACCCGGCTACGACAACATACCAAACAGAGCACTAAAAAACTTACCAGAAACAGCCTTACTCAAATTCACTTACATCATAAGCACAATACTATCACTAAAACACTTTCCAAAATCTTGGAAAAAAGCAAAAATAATTCTCATCCCTAAACCTCACAAAAATTTGATCTTTCCTCAAAACTGGCGACCTATTAGCTTGCTCTCATCACTGAGCAAGCTGACGGAGAAGGTTATGTTGGTGAGATTGAACACTCACATATCGCAAAACAATCTGATCCCAGATGAACAGTTTGGGTTCAGAAAATAACACAACACCTAGCTCCAACTTGCCAGACTTGTTGAGGAGGCGACTAGAGGACTACAAAGACGGGCATCGACCGGAGTTTTAGTCCTTGACGTCGAAAAAGCCTTTGACAAAGTGTGGCATGAAGGACTCATACACAAACTAGACAGACTACACAATTTACCACCGCCACTAACTCAACTCATAGCTTCATTCCTCAAACACAGATCCTTCACTACACAAATAAACACAGCACTGTCCACCACAAGACGCATAGAGGCAGGAGTCCCCCAAGGCTCTCCTCTGTCACCTACACTATACTCATTATACACAACAGACATACCTAGCCACCCAAACACTAAACTCTCCATATACGCAGATGACACATGCATATTCTCAATAAACAAAAATCACACAAGACTCAAAAATCACGTACAGCAACACTTAGACTCCATATACGAATGGGCAGAAACTTGGAATATTAAAAGCAATGAAGATAAAACACAGGCCATGCTCATAACAACTAAACGTAATAAACCTATTCCAAATTTAAATCTCGAAAACTCGGTAATAAGATGGTCAGACTCTCTTAAATATCTAGGGGTAACCCTAGATAGTAAACTCACTTTTCAAAAGCATATACAAGCACAAGTAAACGAAGGCATTGCAGCCAAACAAGCTTTCTATCCATTAATTAAGAGAAATAGTAAAATATCACTAAAGAATAAACTAATGCTCTATAATCAGATAATAAAGCCCAAAATTCTATATGGAGCCATGGTATACACACATGCATGCAAAACAAACAAGAAAAAACTACAAACATTCCAAAACAAAACACTCAGACAAATTGTGAACGCATCTTGGTACGTTCGCAATGCAGACATTCACAACGACCTCAAAGTAGACACAATTAACACATATCTGGCAGGCAAACACACAATATTCTTAGAACAAGTTCGCAACCATACAAATCCAATCATAAGAACACTATTCAGTAGAGTCACACATCCAAACAGAACAGTACACAAAAGTTTACTACTCCCACCAGAAGACTAAATCAAATACACAATACACAAAGGAAAAATTTAAAAAACCCAAAGAAAAAATAATATCATTCTATCTTCAAAATTTTAAAATTTCAAACTTCCAAAAATTGTCAAAAATTAAAAAAAAACTCAAAATTTTCAAAATTTCAAAAAGGTTCGTTCTTTTTCGAAAATCAAAATCTCAAAATTTTAAATCAAAATTTTCAAAATTCTCAAAAATCCTAAATCACATAAATCACTAACAAAACTAGAATGATTCAATAACAGCTGGGGACGAGAGCATCGCTGATGCCCTAGGCCGGGTTCCCGCCTAAAAACGGGGGTGTACAGGCATTAAGGGACTGCACGGGGTAGCTCGCCGTATTGGCTCCATGCGTAGAAGTAGAGTCAGGGGGTAACACCCTGCGTATCACGTGCAGTTCCTTCCTGGGGTGGCCGATTTGGACTTGCGGAGAAATCTGCATAACCCAAATCGATCAGCCTCGCCTAGGTGTCTACAGCAATTCTCTCGTCTGCTCAAAATCGTAAAACAAACAACACTCGCTCCTTCACTAATCGGCACCGAGGCACCATCACCAACGAAGACAAGGCCCAATGACGTACCAGAAACCAAGTCGTAACATAAACCAATAACTCAAGGTCACAAGGACCAACACAGTGCAAAAGTGGTTAGTGCACTAGCACGATAAGAAATCACAATAGCGAACGTGGGGTTAGTATTCCTAAGTGGATAGTTGTGAGATGGCCTTTCTGGAATAGCACCTACGTACTTACAGATTAAGCAAACGGATTGAAATATGAATAAGGAAGGAAGAGTTAATATTTCGAATATTTTAGAGAAATCCTGGCAGTGAGTTCTGCTGTTTAGTCTCAATGAGTATCGAACAGCTCTCTTTTGTAGTTTGAAAACACGCTCAAATTCGCACAACCCGTACCCCAGAATGGAAGGGCGTATCGGAGATGCGACTGAAAAATGGCATAATAGACTGTTCTAGCAGTTGACAAGTTAAACCCCCTGGAAACCGTTCTTAGCGCAAAATAGACAGAACTTATTTTTTTTGATATGGGATCGATGTGCAAGTCCAACTTAACAATTTCACAGATTCAACGACGTCAATAGTGGTGTTATCAAGTGCAAAAGATTGCAATGTACTTTTATTGACAAAACTTTAGTTTTAGAAACGTTGAGGCATAGGAGATTAAAATAATTTAATGGTGATTAAGTCACTATACATATACAGTTCTGTGAAGCGCCGTAATATACGGGTTGCTGCAAGTGAAGCTAGTATCGTCTGCAAAGAGACAGACTTTACCGCTTATGTCTAGACAAGCAATGTCGTTGATAAACAGCAGAAACAAAATAGTACCTATGGTACTCCGCAATCTATTGGCTTGCAAGAATACATCAACTTATCAACCCTCACAAGCTGACTTCTGTTGTTAAGATACGAGAGGCACTCCTCTGAATCCGTAGTACTGCAATTTGTGAATTAAGATATTATGATATACACAATCGAAAGCTTTAGAGAAATCACATAAAATTGTTGCTGTAGAGTGATGGTTGTTCAGGTTGGAGTATACATAATTAAAAAGGGAAAACATAGCATCATTAATCAATAAATCAATCAATCTTTTATTTAGGAATCACCTAACACAATTAATCTACATAAAAATAACGTGTTACAAATACTAAAAAAGGCTATTAATAATTAATAATACACAACGCACAATACCAAACAGAACACTAACAGGTATTTAAGGAGGCGAGTAATTTTCTTTTGAATTCAGCCACAGTTCTGGATTCGATACCTAGAGAGATATATTTACTCAAGCCGTTATTGAAAATTGATTTTCTGGTTTTTTTATAGTTAACTCATTGAACATGAAAATGATTAGCTGACCTTGTGGGTTAATTATGAATCTGATCGTTATATATTATAAACTCTTCAAAATATGGAGGAAGCAGTTTTTTTTTTCAATTTTAAAGATAAAAATAATTGTATTTACAAACATTCTAGCATCAACAGAGCACCACTGTAACAATTCATGCATAAATCTAATACTTGCGTACCTGCTGCATCTTAAAATAATACGCATTCCTCTATTTTGCAATTTCTGCAGAGCTTGTTTCTTGTTTAAATCTACTGTATATAATAAGGTACTGCAATAATCAAAATGAGGTTGTAGTATTGCATTGTAGATAGTTATTCTACTGTACTGAAAAATGCATTTTGATATTCTCGAAAAAAAAAAGTTTCTTACAAAAATTTTTTATAGACATAAGTGAAGTGTGAGCTGAAATTCAAAAACCTGTCAATCATAAATCCCAAGTATTTAAACTGAGAAACAAACTCTATTTTTTGATCATCTATACTACATTTTCGAATGACTTGTTAGTTAAAGTAGTAAGTCCATCAATCTCAGATGAGGATTTGTTTTTAATGTCTTTAATTTTACTGCGAAGCTCAGCTAATGCTACAGGGGTAAAGAAGAAACTGTGTAAATTCATATTAGCATTAGAGAGATATGAAAGTGGATCATGAGAAGAAGTTATGATGTTCACTTAATCTTTAGCCACATTTACAGAGTAATTGCTTAGGTTCTCAGGTGAATTAGCGATTGTGCTAGACGAAGAAGTCTTATTCCATAAGTCATTTACAATAGACCATGATTCTTTAGCAACGTTACTGGTTTTAGCTAGCCTCATTATAATAGATGTCCTTGGCAGCTTTTATAGTCTTATGATAGACTTGTCTGTAAAGTTTCACGTAATCATGGAAGAAGACGCTGTCCGATTATTTTTTTTATGTGAGATAATGAACGTATGTTTTTGCAGATGTGCGTAAGCCTTTAATTGACCAGGGTTTATGTTGTTTAACTTTGATAGGCCTAAGAGGAAAGAATTTGAATCAGAAATGACACAAATTTAGAAAATTTTTGTCCGAAAAAATACTGCATAATTTGCGCGAAGCATTTTTGCATTTGGATTTTACCGAAAATTCTGTTAATACTGCCTCATGATCAAAAAACCCCGAATTAAAGACAGCACAGTCAATGAATTCTGAATCAAAAGATGTCACGACATAGTCTGTAGTACTAGAACTAGTTTTAGTTATTCTAGTTGGTGAGTTAATATGCATACCAAAAGAGTCGAAAATGGACCGAAGAGATTCTTGATCAGCACACACACTGGAAAAGGTCGCCTCACAAAGTTAATTTGCCTTTTAAAGGCAGGGACTCAAGCAAGCTCAGTAATCTTTGCCTGAATATATACATGTCAGCGTCAGGTGTTCTGTAAATACAAACAATATAGAGGTCATAAGTATTATGATAGACGATGGAAAACTCAAATACTTTCTCAGACAACTTAGTTACTGCCGAAAAGTCATTGTTAGTAGCATAAACCTAACTACTACTATTACTATTACTTCTATTAAATCTAGTTACTGTGGTAGAATTTTTGACAAACACAGGCTCATCAACATTTAACCAATGTTCAGCTATGGCAATGATTTCTGGAAAATTAAGCTCTTCTAATAAAAGAAATAATACTGTTTTGTGTCTTACAAACTGAATATTAATAAGAAAAACACTAAGCTTGCCATCATCCAATTTTTCAGAAGGTGCTTGATCCTCTGTTCGCTTCAATCTACCTAAAAATTCTCCGCTCTAATCGGGGAGCCAGTAGAAAAATAATTACTATGACTTTCCCTAACCTTCTGAAGGTGTTGAAGTCTTTCCGATGAAAAGAAAGACGTAAAGGCAGAGAGATCCGCTTCAGCCTCCGCCGAACCAATACCGTAGGTGTCGCGATAATACAACTTACGCAAGGAGTACACATCATTAGGAAGTTCCTCTGAAGCTACAGTCAATCTGATGCTAGTGTTGGTGTGCCCTTCAAAACACACACTGGAGAGTTGGTCATGGAAATAGGCAAGGAATAGCTGAAAAGGCTTTAATATGGGGGAGTCCTCAGTCTAGCCAGCAAATAACGACCATTAGCCGGATCCGAATCTCTCGACAGCCGCACTATAGGTGGAGTCAGCGGGTCCATATCCAGCTCACCATCCCTCTTCGCACTTTTTTCCACAACAACCTTCTTCAAATTCTTCAGCGCAAGAGATGTACAGGCATCCAAAGCTTTCCTCCGCAACAGACCTCGTCAAGACTAGCGCTTCGATCTGGTGGAACTATTTCTGCCTTTTTCGGATTTAAATCTTCATTTCCATGGCGCATTTCCTTTAAAAATTTAGTGAGACTGTCGTTTAATGAAACTTCTGGATTCCCTGTTTCTATGATATGGAGTTTTTCATTCTATTTCAAGAGACCGAAAAAGCACTCTTTATCAAATGGCGGATTGATATTCCTTGCTTTGACCTTAACCCAAACTAGGCGCTTATTATTTCAGTACTTACTGACGCTCTTCTTCTTTTAATTTTCTGACGCATCCTTTGCAAGAGCTGATTTTTGTGCCTTCTGACACACCCAAGTGACCAATCTGCTCCGTGGAGATTGTCTCTTGAAATGATTTGCCCTCTCGTTCTAAATTATATTTTACAAAATAGCAAAGTTGGTAATCCCAATAAGCGCATTTTTTTATATTCAACAGTACAGAAGTCTGCAGGCGGATTATTCGTAATGACACCCTAATCTGGTTAAAAGATAGATCTTCTTTAAGAAAAAAAATCATACGAATTAAACGACTTCAATTTTAACTTTCAAAATGTTATATTACTTACCTAAACAGCTGTATTATTAACCTCTATATTTAACAATCTGAGAAACACAACTACCTGCTTGAATCAGCAAACACTTGAGATTTAAGATATTTCGCAAGAAAGTGACAGCTGACCAGTGTTATGTTTTTTCTGTCTTTCTAGTAGGCGCAAAACCTTCACTCCAGCTTAGAAGGAACCGAGAGTGAATAATTTCAAATTAAAAGAAAAATTGAAAGTTGGATAATTTAAAATTAAAACTGTCATTTAGGAGTGTCGATACGTAGGCTAGAACGAGTTGTCGCCAAGCGTACAAATTAGGCCCTAGCTCAAATTTCAGATAGTAGGGGTGGGTTTTATTTATTTAAGGCGCCACGGACTTGTAGACGGCACAAGCGAAAAATACCCCAAAGTTGAAATATGGAACTCGTTTTAGCTTAAGCTTTGCGACAAAATAAAAAAATAGCCACAAATTTGTTTTTTTTATCAAGAAAACCGATCAATAAAACAACAAAAATAAGTTAGAAAATTAGATCAGATTTGCCGGAAATTTATCAGTAATAATAATGGAAAAATAATTACTCAAAAATTAATCAAAATTCAAAGTAAGTAACAAGCGAATACTCGAATATTAACCTAAAAAAAACTAAAGTCAGTGACAAACAAATACTCAAACAGTAATCAAAAGTAAATCCAAAACGTTTCAATTATTGAGCGCAAGTAATCAGATACTTACTTTAGCGGCCCTCTCCTCTGGAACATTGAAATCAAAAGCTAATCAAATAAAACAGGTAGATAAACAAACAACGAATCGGTTTAATCCTATTAAACGAAATATATCATGGCTGATCAAGAGAAAGATATGAGAAAGTGACCAGTGATTCTGGCAGATTAATTTATGGTAACAACTGTATTTCAACGAGAAATAGTAGGGTTTACTCGATTACTTGATGAAGTAAATCACACGCTTTATCTAAACAAACGGCGAAATATTTAATCGTAATCTATGATGAACGCGTTAAGCGTTAACAATAAAAAAAACGTCAATAAAATATGAACGAAGGTCAGCGATACTGCAAATATCTACTCGTTATGGGAAAATTCAAGTAACTCGAATAATCACTTGATCAGTGGCTAATTAACGGACATCAAATCATGATTTGTTACAGAGCCGTATTACTAACTAACTATGTGTATCTGGGTATCAGTTATGATACGTTGATAACAGCCGCAAAAAAAAAATTAAAATAACTAGTCCGACCCGGCGTTATTGTAGTAATCAATCAACAATTATAGCATTTAAGCAGTGTTAAACTTAAGCGTAAGTACTCGCCGGTCAAGTTACCGGTAGGGCAAAGATAATGAAAAGTTTATTTCAATAAAAAAATATCAAAGGGCACAGTGAAATTAAAAATAACGCAAAGTCTACTAGGCCGTAACAACAAAAGTAGTTATCTGATCTACAAGTATCTAACGTAAGCCAGAAATCGTGAAAAATTGAGAATACTAATAAAAAAACTAGTTCGACTTACAACGTTATTGCGTATGTTGTTAGCGATACTCGACGATAGCAATATCCGTCGATAGCAATGAACCCGACGATAGAAGTAGCCCTGTCGATAGGACCCTGTGAAGCAACACATATTCAAGGTTCCACACGTAGCTCTTAATTGAAGAGCATTATAACTCGGTAATCAAAATCAACCATCAAGGAAAAAATCAGAATTAAAAAAACAATAATTTACCGGTGTGGGGGGATAGCCGGTTGCTTATCGCTAGATAGCCTTACAGTTGGACGAGAAGGCCTCTGTAAGAGATTATAAAGGAATTAAAAATCCGCCCACGTGCGTCATACAATGTTAAAATGATGGCGTTCACAAAAAGAAAAAAATACAAAAATCAAATCACCTCGCTAAAGGAGCATTCAAATCCCACAAAGGGCAGTTTCAGACACCAACACTTAATAAAAGATAAGGCACAGATATGGACTGAAACTATTAAAAATGGCCCGGTTGAAGAATCCCATAAAAGGTAAAATCACAATCGGTTCCAACCGGTATGTACCCGAAAACTGCTGACTCAAAGAAAGGTCGGCGTAGAGTGACGCCAGTAAATCGGTACTCAAGGAGCAGAGAATCCCCACTTCGAAAATCGCGCTCCACCAATGGCTTGACAAGTCACATGTTCCTCCCAATAATTCATCCAAGGGACTTAGACAATGGAAACTTGGGATTTCGATGTATCGGCAACTACAAAAAAAAAACTACTCAGAGTAGCCAAAAGGGCATTGTCATTAAACCACTCCATCTAATAAAATTTCCTAATTATTCCGAAGGCAATTAAGTAACTGCGCGCGATGCCCAACTCGACGCCCAATCCAAAAACAGTATGCGCTAAAGTTACCGCCCATCAGTTGCCCGCGACGTCAAAGGTTCTCGGCGACATAGCTAGATACATGGTTTCATAGCTTTTGGGAACCGGAAACACTAAAAACTACCGACTTTACTCTCGGGATCTTTACGCGCCAAATTCAGACCTAAATTAAAATTTGTCTAGCGACGTAAATGTTATTTTTAATTGCCTCGATCAGAATATCGGAATCTACGATGGTTTTTCGCTAATAAATATAATTGCGCTTGAAGCTATAGGAACGGCGACGACTTCTAAGGTTATTTATGCTTCGATATACGATAGCCAAATCGGTCCGTGACATCAGGTGGAGTTGTTGGCAACTCACCGCATAAGTTAATCTGCCGAACAACTTGCACAAACCCGATTGCAATACCAGCCAAATTACAAATATTTAAATAATAAAATTTTTTTTTTTGCCCCTATTCACCCCATTTTACAGTAAATACATATCTCTGAAAATATGCTCTATTCTGTGTTTTCAAATATTATTGCCCCAATTTCTAAATAGATTACATCTAATTCTCTTGTTGCTGTTCTAGGAAACTTCGAGTTTAGACAGACACCTGTTTGCGAAAGGGTTGTTGAATACCAGTGAAAAAATTACTCACAAGCCTCCCAAAGCCGTCAGGCGACATAGTTCAAAAACGAGGAAGAGTAAAACGACTTATGAATACATTCGTAAGGAAGATTTTTACAAAAATAACGGTAGATGTGGAAAGAAAGATTGTAAGTTAATTAGGGTACTTGGGACTTTCATTGATAATAACCCCGGGAAATAATTCTCTGGAGAGCTAAACCTATATTATTATTATTACTTTAATCGTAGCTCAATCGGTTTGTGTCAATGTATTATCATCAATATGATGGTACAAAAGTGAACCATATGTGACCTGATTACTATTGGATACTTCTTGACTGGGGCTTGAAATTATTTATTTATTTGGTATTTTCGCATTATGAACTTTCTTTTGAAGTTATTAGCAATCTCTTGTCTTAGGTCCCTATCACAAGTGATAGTTTAAAATGTGCCCCAGTTCACTGGATTAGCCTTATACATGTACTAGGAGAGTCCATTTAGATTTATCGCACCCTTGTCTTGGTTTTGTATTATCGAAAGCCCCATGTTCCTTTTAATTAGTAATATTTTAGTTTTTCTACTAAATCTCTTATATCATTTTATATTTCTAGCTGGTAAAGGTAATGGAAAATTTCTGAACAATCATAAAAGAGAGTTTCAAGAGCTAGTGTTTACCGGAGAAAATACTATAGAATTTTGTTTTAAGGAGACAAATATGGACATGGAAGTAGAAGCAAGCTCAAGTTTTACGAAAAGCAATATTAAAGTAGGAGTAGGTGGAGAGAGGTATGATATTTTCATATTTATTTCTACAATGTGCCTTCATTTGACACATTAATGTGTTAGAGCAAATTGGAAACAATGTTTATCTAATTCGGGGGGAGTCATGCTCGGGCTTCACAATAGACTTAGTTCTAAACTACTGGATCTTTTAAATATGAGTAACACCGTGCCAAATATAGACTTCTTGGGTTGTAAGCTCACTTTAAATTACCGCAAGTTAATGTAGCTCATAATTATGCGCCTCTGGTCGAGGAGGATCCACATCATCCTGCTCTGTCTTGATTTTCAGGCGGTATTTCCTCATGCCGTCAACTTTCCTGTGAACAACGCTCAACCACCCCGCTTCAACTTTCGTAAAGCTGATTATCCCAGGTTGTATGCATCGTTATTGCACACGGACTGGTCACGCGTTCTTGAATCTCCTGATATTATTAGCGCATGTCAGTCTTTCTATGAGATTCTTAATATTAACTTTGCTGCCTGTACACCTCTTAAGCTACCTAGAAGAAGGCGTTTTCCATCTTGGTTGTCAAGAGAATTGATTGACAACATTTTCAGGAAAGAAAAATTGCGTCGTCAACTTCAGACGCGCGAATCTGCCTTTTACCAGGCAAAGTATAGTTCTTTGCGTAGGCTAATTAAATCACTAACTTAGAGGGAGTATATAGACTTCATTGGGACTGTTGAGCACTGAAATATCGCAGCAAACAGTGAATATTCATTGCTTAAGAATATAACCCATATTCAACCATGCCCGTGTGCTGTAAATGCAAAGAAAATTGTGTATTTAAAGAAGAAAAAAAGATCTCCACATAAATAAACTCTCTGAAAGATAACTTTCAAAAATGGGAAAAAAGATCACTATCATAGACAACGAATTAAAAAAGGTAAACAGAAGTTATGCAGAGGTCACATCTGAAAACCAACGAATTAAAAAGCTTCAGGAAAAAATACATTCAGAAGCAATGTTGAAAGATGATTTTAAAGTGCTTGCTGATTCATTGAAAAAGAGACCATGAACCGAATCAACAATTAAACCAAAATTTTTCAGTTGAACCCACAGTATCAGAAATGCAGCAAAGACAAGCCAGATCCCATAATATTCTAGTATTTGGCATTGCGGAAACCATCAAAGAAGATAGAGAAGAAGGAATTAGAGAAGAACAATCCAAGATGGCTGAAGTGCTACACCAGTGCAATGGAAGCATTGTAATAAACCACCTAAAACTTTACAGAGTAAGCAAATATCAAGAGGGAAAAATTTAAGATAATCTTCCAACTAGAGAGGATGCTTTTTATATAATCAGAAACAAGAACAAAATACAGAATGACTCTAACACATATGTAAAAGCAGACCAAACAATTTACAAAGAGAGCATCTTAAGAAGCTGATAGAGGAGTTGGAAGAACGTAAATTCCAGTGTTAGTTTTTTTTTCTTTTTTGTGTGTGTTTGTCTTTGGAGCGGGATTTTTGCGTTGGGGACGTCTTGTTTAGTTACGCTATTTTCTACGGTAACGCTATAAACTTTTAAAATGTCATGTCATGTTTGCCTGGCCAAATTGGGAAAAGCACCATATAGAGTTCAATGCAGTGGAGGGTGTCAAAGATGGCATCAAAAATGTACGAATCTATCAGAAAACTTCTTAAGAGGCAAAAAATCTTCTGAAATGCAATGGATTTGTGCAACCTGTACCGCTGAAATGAGAAGAAAATCGATGAATTTTCAGTCACGTGACTTGGATTCATCCTTTTCAGAAGTTGAAGATGAAGAACCTACACAAAGAAATCAAGGCAATGAAAAGCGAAGTGCTGCGTCAACACGAAATCAAAATAAGAAACAAAATCAAGTTGCAAGGTTAACCCAAACCTAACCAATAATGACTTATTGAAAATCTTGGAAAAGAAATTTGAAGATCTGCAAGAATCAGTAATATTTAACTGTAATACAATGGAGGAAATACAAAAATCTCTAACTCAAATTATCAAGGAAAACAAGCAGTTAAAAAAAGAACAAGATAAACTAAGTCTCAAATAAAAGACTTACAGGAAGATCTTGCGAGAGCAAAGAGATCACAAGCTTTTAATGATTACAGAGAAAATAATTTGGTAGTGATGGGTCTAAGGAGTCTAAGGGAGAGTCTCAAGATGAAATTTCAGATATAAAGAAGATATTCCAAGAATTAAAAGTTGAAGGGCCTGAAAATGCTTTAAGGCTCAAGAAAATTCCCAGCAATAACCCAAATAGGCCTATACTCCTCTCTTTTAGGGTAAAGGAAATAAAGGATGAAATAATTAGAGCTAGTCAAGGGTAAACTGGAATCAAAGTCACTCGGTCTCTCTGGAGATTCAAGAAACATTTTTCTAAATGAGGATATGCCCAAGGATGTTAGAGATTTATTTGGTAAAGCAAATGTATGGTGTAAGAATAATCGAGTTCTTTGTAAGAAAAGTGACACCTCAAAAGTTATAGAATTAAAATCTTCACAACACCTCTCTGAAATAATGGCCTCTATATCAAGTGATAATGACATTTTGGAAATTTCATCCTAAATATTGCAAACGAGTTAATAGTGCATAAAATATGTATTTCCTCCGTCCATAATGGCTCAAAATTATAAGGACGTCTGTGAATTTAACCGTGATATGTGCGTAGAAAAGCAAAATGGATTAAACATTCTCTATATGAACTCTAGTTCAGAGGCGCTTCCTGAAATATTTAATGTTCTGGGAAGATGGCACTTATTTTCAGCGGGGTCTGAACGATGCCCTTATCCTGTCGAGGTTTGCAAAGTTGCCTTTGGCGATTCGTCGCGACTCTCAGTCACTATCATTTCCTCATGAGCTTCTTTCCTCTAAAATCGACTGTCCATTTCTGTAGGAATGCCTATCATTTCACTTACCCTACTTTTTCGCTGCTTGCGACATAAACTTCGACCGCTTACCAACTGCTTTAAGGTACAGTGACGGAAATAAAATTTCGTACACTGAAGTTAACATTTTATGACATATTTGAATATTTTGGTAAACTGGGCTTTTTACCTTTATCTCACCTTTTATACCTTGCGATTCTTAGTTCAGTAATAACAGCCCTCAAAACCACAGTTTATACCGTCACCGAATCAGTTATACAACTCTGAGCCGGCACCTTTGATGTTAGTGAAGCCAAATTCTATTTTTTCTATTCTCATATTTCGAGCATGCGCACTATAAGTTGGAAATGAATTATACGGCCAGCTGGGCCGTGGACAGAGTCGAACTAGGACCTAATCATAGGCATATAACTAAGTCTATGGATTTAATACACAAAATTCGAGAAAGCAGTCCACAAAAAGCACCACAAACAAAGCCGACTCTCGAACAAACAAGATGGTAGTGTTGGCTTTTCGGTTCCTTTTCAATCAACGTACTTTTCCTATCGCCGCTCCGCGCAGAAAATCAATAACCGAGATCTCATCTGAATACCAGCACAATACAAGCCTGTTGCGTGCCTCGTTTTACGGTTAATTCTCGCCAACACTATATCTATCTCTTTCTCCTTACAGGCGGTATCTTATTGAAAAGAGACATAAATATGCCTCCAACTGATGTTTTATTTATAAAGGCAGCGTTCACTCATTGAGCGCAGGCGCAAGATAAGAACTCCCAGCTCTCCTATTGGTTGAAGCGCTTGGCTTCAAAATACGTGGAGAGTTGTTTAACTGATTCGGGTATTCGAGTACAGTATAAACTGTGTCAAAACTAAATGGGAAAATACAGGATCATTGGATAGAAGGGCTGGAAGTGGCAGAAGAAAATTTTCAAACAAAAATCAGAATAATAATATAACAATAAGATACGACTTCGAAATTAATTATAAAACAGATTATTCAAATTAAGAAACATTGGTTTAATTTTTTTCCACCAATAGGTGGGCGTGATGAACATTGTAATTAGCACAGGTTTCTTCAATTTTATTCCACAAATCATGACTGTTTTCTGGATGGAAATCATTGTTTTTGTTAATTTCTTTCACGATATATCCGCAGACGTTTTCAGTTGGTTTGATATCAGGGTTTCTTAAGGGCCAAGGTAACAATGAAATGTTATTTTCCCGTACCCAGTCCGAAACTCTCCTTGCTATATGGACTATGGACGGGGCAATTATCATGCTAATATATAAAATTTTCTTGGTAAAATATATGGTTTACCGATGGCAACATAACATTTTGAAGGATGTGTATATAAGCTTGATTTTTAAATCTTCCTCGAATATGGTGACATATACATATACAGAAAATCTTCCACTTGTTTTAACATGTTGGGCATATCTTTCTTCATACCGTGCATTGGGCGGTCTGTACACTCTAATCTCTCCGCTATAATATGACTGAAAACTCTTCTCATCGGTAAATACTACCTTATTCCAAAAATTCATACCTTGCGATAAATATTCCATCACAAACCCCATTCTTTGGTCTTTATTCATATCGGTCCAAAATAGTGTTTTAGCCGCTTCCCTGTTTCTCAGTTCCGAATGTTTCTTTATACGATTTCTTGCCGTTCTTACTGTCCCAGGAAAATTAGTTTGGCTATGTGCTTGTAATGCTGTCTGAAATGGATTGTTTCGCAAATAATCTATTAGATCATTATCTTGATTTTAGTTTCAAATATTTTCTCTACCACTTCCAGTCCTTCTTTCCAATGATCCTCTAATTTACCATTTCTGAGGCTTTGTATAGTGCTTCTAGGTTTCCCAACTTGCTCAGCTATTCTTCGTAGAGAAAAACCTTCTTCGAATAAAGCAATTAAACTCGCCCTCTCAAGTTGATCCATGTTCACAAACTTGGTTAAAATTAAATAATATAATTGTCAAATCTGATGACACTGATAACAATTTGTCAAAAAGTGAAGGGGATTTCCAGGTGAACTAGGTATACAAAAGCCAACATCACATTGGGAAAAAATAAGTGTACGAAATTTTATTTCCGTCACTGTACCTGCGAGAGGCGTCTGGTGATTACCCACTTTAGTTTGTTAGTGTTATGTATACCAGTGTGTATTACCTATTTCCTTTTTTATATTTACATATATACCTATTTACGTCGTGATTTGCTGTTATTATTATCGTAACTTGTAATATATGTGCTTGTAAGATTAGTTAGCAATAGTATGTCATTTGTAGGATTTTACTTCCTCTCGTCACATACATACCTGTTTAAGCTTCCTGT
The DNA here is from genome assembly GCA_016904865.1 of Pissodes strobi. NCBI lineage: Eukaryota > Metazoa > Arthropoda > Insecta > Coleoptera > Curculionidae > Pissodes > Pissodes strobi. The sequence goes on along the minus strand of MU183683.1, from coordinate 90,337 downwards.
AATTGGGCTCTTGGGCCTGTTGGAAATATATGGCTATTTATATATTATTTATTTATTTAATTCAATGTCTCTTAATTTGAGAAGTTATTGATACGTAGGAAGCTGTTATATCATATTTAAACTTATCAGCAAAAGCACTTCAGTACTTTAAATAGTAAACACGTTTAATTCTAATTGGCACTCTTTACCCAAAAACTGGTCGTTTTCAGACTTTTGGAATAACCTCATATTAATAACGATATATTACTAGTATATTAGAGTGCCCAACGCAGTAAAAGCCTTCTATAAATGATTTTTGTGGGCACCTCGGGGTTACAAGTTGAAATTTTCACAGAATGAAGGTTTTATTATATTAATTCAAAATCCGAAGGTAATAAAAAATCAGAACGGGCAAAAGGGCAGTATAACTTTTTTTTTTGTCGTCTGGTAAAAATGCTCTCTTATGCACACCCCCCGGTTGAGGGGTAGTGTTGGAATCGGTGCAGTACCATACCAACTAAAACATCCAGGTAATGCCGACTTGTGCGTGGACCCCTCTAGGGGATCATCTGCTGCACGTCGGTTAAGGACTTCCGGGATCAAATCCTATTAAGTCCTAATCATAAGGTTCTCAGACATCACTTGCGGTTACTGGTCCGCGCATCTCTGATACAATGTGTCATCTCGTGTTTGTATATTTATCCAAGTAGACTTCTAGGTCTATTGTGCTTGGCGCATCTCCTGGTCCCTGGGTCGTCTGGGTGATAGTTAATCACTTCTCTCAATTCTTCATCAGCATGGTTTTCTGCCTTTAGGAATACGCGCCTGGCCTTTTCGACTATAAAGTCTGGTAAAGGCTGCCACTGTAGGTCTCGTTGCAGGTCAGCATTTCGGACGAACCAAGGTGCGCCGACTGCTCTCCTGATTAGTACGTTCTCAGTACTCGTTAGCAATTTAATGCTTGACTTCGCTGCGTATCCCCAGGCTGTTGATCCACACGTCAGTTGACTTCTCGCTATCGACTTAATCATGATTAGTTTTGTCTTCAGTGCCTATTCCTCCCGATCAGGGGGTTTAGCATGGTCATTGCTCTTTTCGTCTTGTCCTTAGCAGCTCGGATTTGCCTTTTCCATGTTAGTCCACGGTCCAGGTATACTCCGAGGTACTTGACTTCGTCGCTCCAAGGAATGTTGGTGTTATTGATCCTTATTTGTGGTCCTGCAGCCTTTCTCCTTCTTTGAAGGAATATGGTTTGCGTTTTCCTCTCGTTGACTTTGATCTTCCACTTGACCATCCAGTCAGTTATTTTATCTGTGGCTCTTTGCAGCACACTGCTTATCCTCGCGGTGTTGTTATGCGTATATTGTATCATTGTATCGTCAGCATACAATGATACCTGCACGTCTTCGATCAGTGGTATATCATAGGTGAATACTGAGTACAGGGCCGGTCCAAGGGCTGAGCCCTGCGGTACTCCTACCTCAAGCATTCTAGACCCAGATATCTTGTCCTTCACTCTCACGTGGAATCTTCTGTTAGTCAGGTAGCTCTTGATGATCTTGATCATTCTAGGAGAGTAGCCTCCTACAATCATCTTGTAGTACAGCCCCTGATGCCATACTCTGTCGAACGCTCTTTCTACGTCTAGAAAGATCGCTCCTGTCGCTTTCCCGCAGTTGAATCCCTTGCTGATGTGTTCTACTGCCTTGAGTAGTAGTAGCTCAGCTGAGTCTCCTGCCCTGAATCCGTACTGGATGCTTGGGATTGTGTCCTGCTCTGTTGATTCATTATTAAGTCTTCTTAATATGATCCTTTCCGCCACCTTGCTAACAGCTGAGAGGAGGCTGATAGGCCTGTAATTTGCAGGATTTGTCTTATCCTTACCCGGTTTGGGTATCACTATCACCTCAGCCTCATTCCACCTGTCTGGGAAGTGTCCGAGTCTCATCATCGCGTTGATGAAGTTGACGGTTGCTGTTATGGCCTTTCTCGGTAGCTTTTTGAGCATTTTGTGTGTAATTCTGTCCTCTCCTGGTGCTTTCTTTCTTTTCAGCCTCTTTATGATGTCCGCAACCTCAGCTGGTGAGGTCGGAACGTCACATCTAGGCTGAATTTGTCTCTGCTCGTGGCGCATGACTGTTTCCTGTACGTCCTCGCGGTGTTCCTCATCCTCGTCAGGATGTTCGTTTAGCCTGCCTTGGTTCTGCACGGTTTCGGCGAGTAGTTCCGCCTTGTCCACGTCCGCATAGACCAGGCCTCCTGCCCCGCTTAAGGGCGGGATAAGAGTCCTGGGATTGCGGAGTGCCCTCTGCATCTGCCAGGCTGTTTTCTCGAGGGTCAGATCCTTGAGCTTACGTTGCCAGGATTTGTCTCTATGCACTTTGAGCATTTCTTTCAGAGCGCCGCTGTGCTGGTTCGGCGTGACTCTGTCGTTGTCTCTGCCGGTTCTTGCATAAACGCGCCTGAGTCTCCTATTCTCTCGGATCATGTTCCTGATCTCGTCAGAGAGATCATCATGTCTTCGAGTGTTGGATAAATCTTCTACAGCAGTACTAGAGTTGAAGGCCTGGATGATGTTGTTTTCCAGATGTTCCACTTCGTTGTCTAGCTGCTGGGCGTTGTTTATTCGTCCAATTCGGGTATTGTCTCTAATCAGGTTCTGGTACCAGTTGGTCTTTTTCCTCGTTCTCAGGTTGGTTCTTGCCAGTCTAAGATTGATGCACAGCATTATAGGGTTGTGATCTGATGTCCCTTCCACTATGGTTTCTAACTCCGTGTCGAATCGTACGTTTTTGAGAAGTGCTATGTCCAGGATTTCGGGCCTTCCCGCACCCCTGGGTAGGAATGTGGGCTGGTCCGGTCCTAGAGCATCTACACCTCTATCTTCACAATATTGTGCCAATCTTTGACCGTTCCTGTTTGTCCTGGAACTGTTCCACTGCTGATGTTTGCAGTTCAGGTCCCCAATGATGATCTTGGGTCTTGGGTCTCGAGTTAGCTCCTCTATGTCCTCTTCATGTATCAGATCTTGGGGCGGAAGATAAACCGAGGTTATCTTGATCTCTCCACGTCTCGTAGAGACTCTTATGGAGACCGCCTCAATTTCTTAGTCCATTTCGATTCCTAGGTTGGTATGCTCTATCTCGTTGTTTACAACTAGAGCAACCCCGCCTCCTGCAGGGTTAACTCTGTCGTGTCGGTAGATGGAATATCCTGGTAATGAGAAGTTTATCGATATGTCAATCCTGGTCTCTTGCAAGGCCAGGACCGCCGGATTATGCCGTTGCAGAAGTTCTTGGACTTCTGTCCTGTGGCATCTGATGCCGTTGATGTTCCACGACATAATTATGAGGCGACCGATATCTTCACTGTCCATTCATTGATTTGAAGGCTTCCTGTACCATCTTTTGGTAGTAGTGGTACCATCATCGCCATGACCTGATCTTGGATCATGCTTTTTATTGGTGCCATGGTCTCTGTGGCTGGCACTTCTTCTTTCTTGTTGTTTTTGTTGTTATTTTTATTATCATTTTTCTTGTCCGCCGGCCTGGGCGCAGCTTGTGATTTCGTCTGTGGATTGCTTCCTGCAGGTTTCTGTGATGGGTTGCGGCCCGCTGGTCTAGGCCTGGTGGTTGCCGCCTGCCCGTGTGCTCTAGTCCTCACTTGCTGGGTTGGTGTCTTCTTCGGGAATTTTTTACATCCCTTATAGTTGGCAGGGTGGTCCTTGCCGCAGTTTGCGCATTTCGCGTTTTTCACTCCCTGTTCCCTGGGGACTGGGCATTCTTTCGCCTGATGTTTTTCTCCACACCTTACACAGATGTGGGGGAAACAACATCCTCCTTGGGTGTGTCCGAACTTTTGGCAGCGGTAGCACTGCCTCGGACCTTCTTGTTTTACGTATTTTTCTACTCTTACGAGTGTACTATATACGTGTCTCAGTTTGAAGATTTCACTGCTCTTGGTTTTCACCAAGAACAGCGGCATCTTCTTCTGACTACGTCTGCTCGTCATCTGGGCTACCTCGACTTCTTTGTAGCCCATTTATTGAAGGTCTGCCTTCAAGTACGCTTCGTCTGTGTTTAGTGGTAATCCCCTAATTACCACATGAATCTTCTTTTCCTCAGGCAGCTGGTAGGTGAAGAATGCCCTATCCTGTCCTTTAAGGAGGTTGGTCAGTGCCCTGTAGTCCGCAATGGTCTTTGTATAGACCTGCATGTTTTGTCCCCTCGTCTTAGCGTAGTGGATCTCAATATTCTCTGCCTGCAAGGTTTGTAGGAGTTGCCTCCAGTCTTCGTTCCCCTCTACGGTGATAGGGGGGATGATATCCTTGGCCGCTGGCTTCTTAGCTAGGCTAGCGTAGGATGAGGTCTGCTCCTCCGTTGCTACTTCCATCTCGTCTGAAGTCTTCTTTGACGCTTCTTGGTGCGTCCTTTTAGGCGGCTGACTCGTTTCACGCTCCTCGGAGCTGTCGCGGCTCCTAGCCTGCCGTTTCCTGGTTTCGTGCTGACCAGCTGTAGGGGGGTCTGCTGCAGGTGGGGTTACTGCTGGGGGGTCTGCTTTCTTTGTTTGTGACTCGAACAGCTTTTCGAGTCTTGCCAGTCTCGCTTGAGTTTCCTCCTTTTCTCGTCTCTCACGGTTCCTATCCTCGATCAGGATTTCATAAGCTCTAAATAATTCTTTGAGCTTCGCATCGCTGGTGGCTTTGGCAGTCCTCGCTCTGTCTGTCTCTGCCTTCGCTTTGGCGAGTCTTCTTGCCACTCTGGTTGATCCGGAACGCCCTGAAGTCTCCGAGCAGTCGCTTTCGCTGCTGTTGTCATCGTCTTGAATTTCCTTATTTTTCCTGTTTTTCACTATAGCACTTTCACTACTTGCACTATTCCCAGCCAGCGCTTTGGGCACCCCCTTTGACGAGGGAAAGGCCGGGAATTCATTATCACTAATGCCAGCCATAGGGCTGGCGCTACTCTGTCTTAAGATACTTGAATCTATCTCTACTTTTAAAAAATTTTCGTTGCTAAATATTAAAGTTTTGTCACTCACCTGATTCTTCCTGACCATATTCGTTCCTTGTCCTCTGGAAGGCTATTGCCTGAGCAATGCTCCGTCTAATCTGCACCCCTTGCTCTGGCAGCAAGGGGTTACATATCTTCTTGAACTTCACTCGGGCCTTAATCCTCCGTCGCGGTTTTCTGTATTTTCGCCTGGCACGGCACTTGTCGTCACTGTACTTGACCTAAGTCACTCGTTTCCACTAGGGAAATCTAAGGTCGCACTGTTAAGCGCTAATCGTCTCCCGTAGATGTTCTCTCATCCACAGTTGAACTCACTATGAGTATAACTAAAAATCAAGATTATTATATGAATGTGTAGGATATTAATTTATGAATGTTTTCATATAAAATTCATCTACATTTTTGTACGAATTATATTTTTTATCGTTGATCAGATTACATTAAAAAAATTGAAATATCTCCCTTCGAACCCGGGCAAAATCTGATTCAAATATATTCGTTTTGGATTTCACCCCGCATTCTCTCCGAAATGAAGGCTCTAATCAAAAATTTTTATTCTTGCAAAAAGTTTGCCTTAAGTATCTAGAATACATAGGTGCAAGAATACATTTTTTTCTCAGGAAAAATAGAATTAGATGTAAAAAAGTAATTTTCTTCTAGCCGCGACCGTCCGATCTCGCGCTGCCCGAGTACTCTCGCATCTCACTTTTCTCCATAGCTCCCTCTCTCTCTCGCCTATTGTACACTACAATAAGTGCTTTTACACCATTACGAGTTAGAATAATAATAATGGCTATTATTATTTGAATAAAGTCTATCAAGACATTTTCTATTATACTGAAATTTATTTTTCCTATACGCTGCTAGGTAATAAAGAAGTAGAAAAAAAAATCATATACTTAATGCAACTGCTATTAAAAAAAAGACTAGCTTTTATTTAGAATAGAAAAACTCATAATGTAAAAAATCTTTAATCTTCAGTGTCTGTATCTTCTTCAGGAATAGACACAATGACTTCAATATTGCCTTCCAGTAATTTTTTTGCATGATCCTCTGCAACCTATTTAATTTCTTCTACGTGTATAAGCTTTGCTTCCATACAATCTAATAAAAAATTATTTGAGTGCATTTTATTATGTACCTATTTAATCTAATAATAAGTTACCTTTTTTACATCCAAAACAGTGGCATTTATTTATCCACTCTGTTTTTAATTAAAAAAAAAAACAGTTAACGAACTTTTTATCTGAACGAGCACTCTCCTAAAACGAATTTCAAGTTCGCAACTATAGTGGGGGATTTACCAATATTTTTGATAAGAAAACAAATTGCGAACCAATTGACAACAAATTACTATCCTCTATAGTCATGAAGAAGTTGATACTAGGATTTTGTTGCATATACTCTCTGCTAAACATTTTATGTATTATTTGACATGCATAGTGGACTCCAATGACACTAATGTACTTGTACTTCTGGTACATTTAAAAAAGATATATTTCTAAAGAATTGGGGAGGAAGTTCGGTGCGATATGTGGCCGTTCATGACATCAACCTAGAGGAAAAACTTGCAAAAAATTCACCTGCATTTCATGCTTTAACGGGTTGTCATACAACCAGCCAGTTTTCAGGATTAGGAAAAATAAAATTTATTTATCTAAATTATTCCGATTATTTAGACGATATTGGGGTCCAGTAATTTTCAGATGGCATGTTCAATAACATAGAGAAATTTATCGTAAAATTATTTTCAACAAATCCAAACATTTCGTCTATTAATATTTTAAAGACACTATTGGCCTCTTCATCGCTAATTGAAAAACTAGCCCCTGCAAAAAAATAGTTTAAAATTTCGCAGTCTGAGAGCACATCATCAAACTAAGGTGTGCTTCAGTTCTTTAGAACCAAATCCCCGATTACCAGAGGTGACAGAATGCGGATGGAAATTTGAGGAGGCAGGTGATATCCAAATATCCCCAATTTTAACAGCACTTCCAGCATTTCTTTCGGATGTAAAAGTTAAAAGTATTTATTGCATGTGGATGTAAAAAAGGTAAATTATTATTAGGTTAAATAGGTACCTACATAATATAACAAACAATCAAATAATTTTTTATTAGATTGTATGAAAGCAAAGCCTGTACAAGTAGAAGGAATTAAATAGGTTGCATAAGATCATGCAAAAAAATTACTGGAAGGCAATATTGAAGTCATTACCTGAAGATGATACAGACACTGAAGATAAACAGATTTTGTTATTATTAGTGCTTCGGTCTCGACGTGACTAGTCTCGGTCTCGTCTCGTCTCGTAATTCGAGACCGATACCGAGACGAGACTAGGAATTATAACTCGAGACCGAGACCGAGACTTCTAGTTTCGAGACCGAGAGTCTCGTCACGTCAGTCTCGATAGTCTAGAGTCTCGAGTGTTGAAATAAAAATAATTTATAAGTGGATAGTACGAAAATAATGGTTTATTTTTTTTTAATTATGGGTAGGTAATGTACAAAAAATAAAAAGCAGTTAAGTACACGAAAATC